>OVAU01003530.1:0-10994 GCA_900406315.1 Biscutella laevigata subsp. laevigata
GACCACGAGTCAGTGCAATGTAATTTTGTTACAACCAATATATTAAAAATTGGTTGTGTTCGAAACTAACCACTAAATAACGTTTGTTAATATCGTCAATATATATTTTCATTAACTGACCACCAAGTAAATTTTCGCTAACCACTAAATCAAATTCAAAAAATAACGTAGATATTGGAATATTTATCGAATGCTTTAACTTCTTGGGAAACTAAACAAAAAGAAAAAAAAAATCCAGGATGAGAGAGAATAGATAGATTTTGGTTGCTTTTTGAAGTTCAGGGACAAAACTGTCAAAATATTCATAAATTTGTCTCGATTTTGCTGAATATGTGTTGAGATGGAAGATGTTTAAAATGAGTGTTTTTATGTAATAAAAGTATTAAAACTGCTTCAGCACGTAAATCACTCATTTTTCTAAGTGCAATTCGAAAGATTGAATGATTGTCAGAAAGCATAAAAAAAGGTAATTGACTTTTCCTTTTCTTTTTGTGATTCCATTCCCATTCCAGAATGACCTTTATTTTTTCCCTCCTTCTTTGTGGTAGGAGTCTCCGAAATTCTAGGGCTTTCTCTTGATTTCCCCTATTTTTTTGGAATCTCCAACTTGTTGTGTGTTGTGCATTCGTTTGGTTTTCCTGCGAGAGAAAATCGATTTCTTTAATAAAATGTTGTATTGATTTTTTAATTAATAGGATGTATTATAAATTAATAATGTTTCCGAAAAAATAGGGAAGTAATAAAGTTTTGATTTGAATCTCAGATAATGTTCCTTGCACAGATCGAGTAGTTGCATAGGATGGATCAATAAGTTATGTGGATAATGTTCAACGCTCTTTCCAGGAACGAAGAGCGAGACGAGATAGACCGTCTCAACTGCGAATTGGAGGGAATCGAGGGCGGGCACTAAAACGTCCATGCCCTAGCTAAGCTGAACGGGGCAGTGGTGGGAGCGAAGGATATACAATTTATTAGATTACCAAAAGTGTATTTAAGATGGAAAGAAGATTGAAACTTATGAATTATTAGAATTGCCATGGCTGATTTATTTTTGTTGTGCAATTCTTCACCATGGAGCCATTACCATGCGAACCTTCTGATCTCCCAAAATATCCTCCAACTAAAGTGATTGATGTCAAGAGATGAGGCCAAGAGCCAGAGGTATTAGAGGTAAACTTTATGTTTCAGTTTTAATGGAATGTATTTCCATTCGGTTGCTTGATAGAGATGTATTCATTTCCGTAGACACAGAGAAGCCATAAAGTTCAAGGTGAGTATTGGAGAAGAATCAGAACCAGACAACAAGCCCCTAGAGCGATGTCAGCTCCTAAGCCAATGTTGAAAATCAATTTATCATTGATGTAATGGATATGAATAAAACTTTTGGATGGTTTTGGTGCTGCTCTGGTCGAAGACTTTTTCCGGGTCGTAAACGTTTTTTCTTCTTACGCTGCGAATACACTTCCCGATGTGGTTTGATTGGAACATATCACCACTGGTAAAAATTCCAAAGAACTTAATCTTTCTGATTCCAAACACTTCGAAATTCATGTATATAATATGATGTTGATCTATTGTTTCATAGGTGTGAAGTGTTTTCAACTTATACAAGAAGTTACTATCTTCGTCACGTTCGTGGCATGTTTACATTTGAAAATCAAAGGTAATGATAGAGAAGAGATGCCAAAAAAGCATAACTTCATTAGTGATTTGATAAGTAAAGAACTGGTTTTGTTGTAGGTGTGATATCATATATGTAATGCCGGAAATGGATCGTATCTTGCGTCATAATAGGTAGGAGCTTATTCGTGAATCTAGTTGTTTTGTGATTCAATTGTCCGTTGTGAAAGGATTGAGATGGAGGTGTCGTAAAGAACAAACATAGTTCTTTTTGTCATTTATTTCTTTAGTATATGCATAGTGAGAACCAATGTGTTTGAACGGTTATTTTCTAAAAACCATCTCATCAAAGATTTTTTAATTTGGAATTCTTAAAATAAAATAAAATTAGCATTAAAATAAAAAACAATACAAATACCAAACTTAAAAATGACAAACTACAGACTCTCGCGACACAGAGACAAACGACTCATGACAAAACAAACGGACAAAGACTCGTACAAGTGAACTTCACTCGTGACTCAAACACTCTTCACTTAACTAAGACAGACCAAAATGGCAACTACACACTACAATTACAAGTGACCCGTGACTCACTTGCACTTGCACTTCTCTTCTTCACTTGCACTTGCCCTTCTCTTCTTCACTTGCACTTGCACTTCTCTTCTTCACTTGCACTTCTCTTCCACTTCAACTTCACTTCTTCTACAATGACCCGTGACTCAATTCTGCAAACATATGGCAAATTTCAATTAGAAACATACTCAAAACTATTCACAGAAACACATTCAGACATATTAAACCAAAACTAAAATAACATCAGTTGCTCTCCCACGTTTCCTCTTGTATCCCACCTAATACAAGACCAAACAGTAAATGTTTGTGATATGAATTCTACACAGTTCCAAAGGTTTCATTTAGTGACTTCTAAAGTGAAATTCTACACAGCTCCAAAACAGTAATGGTTCCCATTAAAAATCAAGACAACAGAGCATAGACAAGATTTAGGGGTCTCACTTTGAAGCTTGCTGGTAGCTGAGAGTACCAAGCTGATTGATAAGCCTGTTGATAAACTTGTTGATCATCACCTAAATGCAAACAGAGAACAAAAGAACCAAATCAGTTTGAAACATTAGAAAGAAACCAATAACAACATCTACACTATCATGAAAGCAATACACAAATCAAATCATACTTATCTTAAACTCCATCGGTTTCTACTTGGTCCAACCCTCGATTCACTCTCTACTTGATCGAGAACATTTCTCCAAAAGATTTACTTCTTTCCCCTCGCCGATATCAAGCCTGCGATCCATATCCAAGTTTAGACTCTTGATTTAGGACATAAGTTTGCAAGAATGAGATAATGATTCAGTGAGAAGTAATTACCAGTAGAAGAAAGGTTCTATACTTTGACAGTGAAGCCATTTGTTGTAGTAAAAGTGCAGGTTGTGTCCATACCGATGTCTCGGGTCAATCTGTTAAAACCAAATTGCATAAATCAAGATCAGATTATGTTCAAACAAGAAAGTGATAAAGAAGATAGATCTTAACCTAACCGCTTCAAGCCAGTGTTGTAAAGCAAGCTCTTCGTCTCCGACAAAATCGCCATGAATCGCCCCAAAGCTCTTCCACTTCTCTTTTTTTCGAGTTCTTGCTCTTTCTCGCTTTCGCGAAGAGAGAGACGAGACCCGGTCCAAAAATCTCATTATTTTCTCCCCAACCAATCATGTTGCGCCACCTGTCGGATCTAAACCTCTACCAAAAATGCCAAATTAAGAACCGCTTCTTAATAAATTAATCAATTTTTATTTAAAATTGGGCTTAAGATACCCAAAACAACTTCACTAAATCCCCTAGTGGAGTTGGTCTAAGAGTTTGTAGAAGGGGTTTAGATACAATGACGTGTCATCGTCTCATTGGAAGAGAAAAAAAGAAGGGGAAAAATGATGAAGCGTTGTGTTTTGCGCAGACATTATTTCGATTTCGCACAGTAAAAACGACTCCGAACTCTCCTATGGCGATTTCGGCGATGAGAAGAAGATCCTCAGTTCGACTTCTCTATGTAAGAACCAATCATCTATTTGTTGTTGTAATGTAGTGTCGACTGACGAGATGAGTCAATTTCTTTATTACTTACACTATATCCCCTTGATTTTTATTTTGTTTTAGCTTTTCATTTATCTATCGCTTACTGGTTGTGTTCATTTTTGAACTTTCTTAAACAACCTTTTCTGTTTATTAAACTTGCAGAATTGATAATGGGGATGGATATCGCTGAAACAGATCGAGAACCTGCCTCACCCTTTAAGGTTTGTTATAGTAATGACATGTTGTGCTGCTCTAATTTAGATGCACTCTTCCATGTGCTTAAAATTGAAGAAATTTGTTGATGGGAGTGGTAAATTTGAAAAGAGTTGAAGCAGCTGTATATTGGCAATCTGTTATTTCTTTACTTTTCTTATATGTTCGATTTCTTTGCAGTTGTACATAGTGACTAACATATTGGCATGCTGTCATTTATCTTCTTTACTTTTGGCTTTTCTGGTGTAGCAGAAGCTATACCTCACAACCTTCTCTTGTTGATTCTGTGAATACCCAAGAGTTAGCTCTTCTTCAATCACAAAGTGTAACCAAAGGTTTTGAGAAAAAGATCTCGATTTTCTATTATAAAACTGAATGAGCAATACAGAAGCAAAAGCTGGAAATAACTAGGAGTAAGAACTCCATACACTCGATCAAACCTAACGGGAAAGTAGGAACTGATCTAACTTATTCAAACTTGAAATGAAAGAAATAAAACAACAAACTCGAGCTAAAGATGCGCTGCATCAGGTCTCCGGGGGTATGAAAAGATTCGCCTCTGAATCTTGCTCCTCTGCGTCACCATGAAAAGGACTCAAGTGCCTGACATTAAATACGTTGGACGTGCGAATGTGGAGAGGAAGTTCCACTCGATACGCATTAGGATTGATTCTCTCTAACACCTTGACTGGTCCAATTTTCCTCGACTTTAACTTATTATACTCCTGCAGAGGCATACGTTCCTTGGATAACATCACCCATACCAAATCTCCTGGGTCAAAAATGACCTCTCTTCGATGCTTGTCTGCATCTACCTTGTATCGTGTCGCAGAAGACTCCAAGTTAGCTACAGCTCGAGTATGAATGTCGCGCAATGAGGTGACAAAATCTTGAGCTGAACCGTGTAAGCGGGTCGTATCTGGTAAAGCAGTTAAGGACAAAGGTCCCCGGGGAACATTACCATAGACGACCTGGAAGGGACTGAAGCCTAAGCTTCTGTTGTTGGCGTGATTATGAGCGAACTCTGCTTGAGGGAGCTTGGATTCCCATGATCGAATATTGTCTCCCACCAAACTGCGTAACATATTACCCAAAGCTCGGTTCGTCACTTCCGTCTGACCATCCGATTGAGGGTGATAAGCAGTGCTCATATCAAGGCTTGTACCCAAAAGCTTCCACAACGATCTCCAAAAGTGACTTAGGAATCGCGTGTCACGATCAGAGACGATAGATGTAGGTAGACCATGAAGCCGATAAACCTCCCTGAAAAATAATTGTGCCACCGACACAGCATCTGTGGTTTTGCGACATGCCACAAAGTGTGACATCTTGGAGAACCTGTCAACAATCACAAAAATAGAGTCGTTACCACGTTGAGTGCGAGGTAAACCCAGAATAAAATCCATGCTCAGGTCCGTCGATGGCTGCGTCGGAATCGGCAGAGGCATATACAAGCCGACATTGGACGATCGGCCCTTAGCCATTTGACAAGCTCGACAACGCTCAACATAGCGCTCAACGTCACGTCTCAACGTTGGCCAGAAATAATTAGCCGAGACCAACTGCAAAGTGCGATCGCGACCGACATGCCCTTCCTTGTGCAACTCGTCAATGATACGCAACCGGAGGCTGCATTGAGGAACACAAATGCGATTGAGCTTGAAAAGAAATCCCTCACTGAGTGAAAAATCTGATCGTAGACCCAGCTGTACATCTCTCAAGACCGCAGCAAAGTAAGGATCTGTTTCATATAAAGCAGCAAAAGTTGCGAATCCAGGGACTGATGTGTGTAATGTCGTGACAAGACAATGACGACGGCTTAGAGCGTCAGCAACCTTGTTTAGACGACCAGACTGGTGCTTGATGGAGAAGGTGAACTGTTGCAAGTAAGCTATCCATGAAGCATGTCTCGCGGAGACTTTGACTTGGCTGTCAAGATGCTTCAAAGCGTCATGATCGGTGAACAAAATGAATTCCTTATGAAACAGATAATGGCGCCAATGCTTGACTGCCTGCACTATTGCATAGAATTCCACATCGTAAGTGCTATAACGACTGCGTGCACCTGCCAGCTTTTCACTATAGAAGGCAACTGGTTTTCCCTGTTGACTCAATACCGCCCCAATACCCAACTTAGAGGCATCGCAATGCTACTCAAAAAGTATCTCAAAATCCGGGAGCACCAGAATCGGAGCAGTAGTGAGCAAACGTTTGATAGACGTGAACGCTTGATCAGCCAGAGGAGACCAGTTGAAAACGCCCTCGCGCATACAATCCGTGATTGGAGACATAATCTCGCTGAAATGAGGAACAAAGCGACGGTAGAAAGAGGCCAAACCGTGAAAACTACGCACCTCAGTCACAGTACTCGGCGTTGGCCATGAGCGAATAGCTTCTACCTTACTCATATCCATCGAAAGTCCTTGGGCAGACACAACATAACCCAAAAACAACACACGACACACGCCAAACTCACATTTTTGTCTAGCAACAAATAGCTGTTCCTTGCGTAAAACCAAGAGAATCTGGCGGACGTGATCAATGTGGTCTTCCATCGATGAACTGAAAATCAAAATGTCGTCAAAATAAACCACGACAAAACGCCCAATAAAAGGTCTCAACGCTTGGTTCATCACACGCATAAACGTGCTCGGAGCATTAGACATGCCAAAAGGCATAACCAGTCATTCAAACAATCCCTCTCTGGTCTTGAAAGCAGTCTTCCACTCATCACCAGGACGTATACGTATTTGATGATAGCCACTCTTAAGATCCAGCTTGGAAAACAAGGAAGCTTTACCAACCTGATCCAATAAATCATCAAGACGTGGGATAGGGAAACGATACCGTACTGTGATCTTGTTGATGGCGCGAATGTCGACGCACATACGCCAAGAGCCATCCTTCTTAGGAATAAAAAGAGCCGGAACTGCACACGGGCTCAGACTTTCGCGCAAATGACCACGCGACACAAGCTCTTCGACCTGGCGACGAAGCTCCTCGTGTTCTTGAGGACTCATTCGATAATGTGGGTGGTTGGGAAGAGGTGCACCGGGGACCAAGTCAATCTGATGTTGTATATCCCTGAGTGGTGGTAAGCCTATGGGTAACTCAGAAGGAAAAACGTCAGCAAAGTCATCCAATAAAGATGTGAACTGTGGCGGTAGTGATACGGAAACCGGATCCGATAAGGTACCAGGGACCAAAAGCCACGCACAACCGGATAGTTCGAACTCTACTTCGAATTCAGAACGCGAACATAGGAGAGAAGGAGACTTAGCTGGTGTGATAACATCAGCAACAGGGAGCTTAGGCGCTGAGGGGAACAAGACAATACGTCGTCCGTCTTGTACAAAGCTGTGCGTGTTCCTTCGGCCATCATGAACAACACCACGATCATATTGCCAAGGGCGACCAAACAACAAATGACTCACATCCATAGGAGCGATATCACAATAAAACTTATCTTTATAGAATGCGCCGATGGACAGAGACACAAGGCAACGGTGAGTCACCTGGATGGAGGTTCCCGTCTTAAGCCAACTGAGCTTGTACGGACTTGGATGTTCTTCACGAGACATACCAAGTTTGCCAAAAGCCTCTTCTGAAATAACGTTACTAGCACTTCCAGAGTCAATGACAAAACGACACACCTTCCCTTTGACAGTACAAGTGGATTGAAAGATGTGTGATCGAAGCCAAGGTTCCTCCACTGACACAGGTGCCAAACACATATGACGCAACATCAAAGCAGCACCGTGATCGCCGTAATGATGATCTTCAGGTAAATCATCGACAGCAGGTTCCACCTCAAACAGATCATTAGAATCCCATTGGATATCGTCAGCCAGCAAACCGCGACGAGGCTGAGACGGACACGCCGTTTGGCGATGACCTGGTTCACCGCAAGAGTAACAACGAAGCACCCCTGGCCGAGTGGAACGCCGCAAAGTGAGCTCATCTCCTGTAGCAGTGATCGGAGCCTTTCCCGATGCAGCTGCATCGTTGTGATCACGCACCACTTGTTGTCCTCCAGACGACTCACCGCTAGAACCCACTCCCACACGACCACGGTAAGTAGATGATCCCCAACCAGAATTACCCGATCGAAATTGTTGTTCGAATGCAACAGCACGACGGTGCGCTTCAGCCACTGTGATCGGATCAAATTGGGACAATGCCGACTGTAACTGAGGTCGTACGCCACCGATAAACCTTGAGACAAGTTGCATCTCAGAATCAAAAATCTCATTACGGGTGAGCAAGAGAGAAAATTCCTCTGCATACTCATCAACTGTACGTGATCCCTGGCGTAAATTTTGAAGCCTGGTAAACATAGTACGGTCGAAATTGTATGGAAGGAATGTACTCCTCATTGTTCTCTGCAACTTCTCCCACGACGAAATCTTTGATTTACCCGCACGCGCACGAGTCGCTTTCAATTGTAACCACCAAGAAGCTGCTTTTCCCCGAAACTTAGTAGCAACCAAAGCAACCTTGCGATCATCGGGAACCCTCTTGAACTCCATAGCTTCCTCGACAGCAACCAACCAATCCAGAAGCTCCTCACCACGAACCCCTCCGTGGAACTCCGGAATGTCGATTTTGAAGCCTGTCTCCCACCGTCGGTCATCGCGATCTCTATAAACACCATCACCGCCATCACGCCGAGGCGGATGGAAACCAGCGAATGGATTGACGTCATCACCGTCAGCTGATGTATCATCATCGGAATTCGGAGGTGTATCAGGATGACGATGATCACCACGTCGGAACAAATCTGTGACCTCCAGGACAGCTTCATGAATCGTTGCTTGAATGTTTTCTTGCATAGCAAGAAGGGTTTGACGGAGCTCCGCCCAATCATTCAATGGCTCATCTCCACGTTGTTGACGACGCGGAGGCATCAAGAACATGATCTTCGAGTCTGATACCAAACTGGTGTAGCAGAAGCTATACCTCACAACCTTCTCTTGTTGATTCTGTGAATACCCAAGAGTTAGCTCTTCTTCAATCACAAAGTGTAACCAAAGGTTTTGAGAAAAAGATCTTGATTTTCTATTATAAAACTGAATGAGCAATACAAAAGCAAAAGCTGGAAATAAATAGGAGTAAGAACTCCATACACTCGATCAAACCTAACGGGAAAGTAGGAACTACTGATCTAACTTATTCAAACTTGAAATGAAAGAAATAAAACAACAAACTCGAGCTAAAGATGCGCTGCATCATTTTCTAACATTAATAACCCGATATTTCAAGAGTCAAAATTCTAAAGTCTAGATCTTTTTCTGCTGTTTTTGATTTTGTCCAGGTCGAGCCTACTCTCTTTAATGCAAGGTCTCAGTGACACTCTTTTCAAAGGAATTTCGGATTACCCTTTTTTGAATCTATAGACAATCATGTAAAGGTAAATTGTGAGTTCTTCTATTGCATGCCACTAGCATCAACTTAGCAACTTAGCAGAGCTAACTGTGGAGAAAACAGCAAAACTGGAATGTTGATAGGTTGGCCAATGGCAGTCATTTACATGAGTGGAAGATTCCCCAAATATATCTCAATGTAAAGGTTTTATAATCTTATATAACTACTTACATGTTTTTATCAATCATTTGTAACTTAAATAAGCTAAATCAAAGTTTCTTGTCCATATATTTTGTTCGCAGATGAGGAGGGGACATGTTGAGGTAAGCAAGTAGATCTATTGATCCCGATTATCACCAAGCTCATGCCTTCTCTTACATATTCATCCCGATTATCATCAAGCTCATTTGTAACTTACATGTTGAGGACATCTATTGATCCCGATTATCACCAAGCTCATGTCTTCTCTTTATTCTTACTCAACCGTTGATGGCCACATCTTTGGCAATGCTTGCGTACAATTGGTAAAAACTCTATATTTTTTAAATTAATGTTTAATTTTTATTTTTTTAAGAACTCTATATTAAAAACTTTTGATGGAGAAGATTTTTACAAAATTATATTTTGGGGTTCTTAACTTCTAATTTTTGATTAAATCTTAATATTAAATTATTAAGAACCTCGTATTAGCAACTCATTGATGAAATTACTCTAAGATCTAGATTTCTCGAATGTAAGCTATAATGTAAATATGTTTGTGGTCCAAATAAGCGATTATAAAATTTTCTCTTCCTTTCGTTTCTGGTAAAGGAAATATATCATTGTTTTGATTAATAACATTTTAAAGTGAAATAGCATGATGAAAAGTGAAGAATCTTATTTAGAATCACATATTTGTTTTGTTGTCTTTCTAAGTTTTATCCAACTCGTAGGATTTAAAAACATTATTTTTATTTTATGTAATCAAAAGTAATTAAATATTTATTAATAATTATTTTTTGAATTTTCTTATCACAAAACGAGGAATTCATATTTTTTTCATGTCATCATTTTCTTATAAAAAAAATAAAATATGAGATCTAACGGTTGTTAAAGTCCTATATAAAAGAATGATGTCATCATTTTAAATAAAAAAATCCAACGGTCAGAATTTATTGATTTTTTTTTTATTTTAAATTTCAATGGTTACTAATAAAAGGTTGTGTTCCAAACAATTTATTAAAGGATTAAAGTCTTTTCATAATTGTTTTTTTAATACTAATAATCTATAAATTATGGTGAAAACATGTGATTTTTGAAAAAATCATTGGTGTCTTTTCCAACTTATAAATAACTCAATTTTTTAACTTTGTCTAACATTCTAGGAACGACGATCTATTTCCCCTTAAGCTTTATCCGTCTCGAACCAGATCCACCTCAACTTTACTCCTCTTTGTATTTCCCCACATAAGTAAAGTTACAGATCTATTTCCACCCAGAATAGAAGTTTAATTCCTATTTACACCCCGCGGTTCAATTTAACGATTTAGTATCGAACCATTCGAGAACCGCGACTTTGGTTAACCAATTGTACCAAGAAGAGTTATTAAACCAGAAAGGAAACCAAGTTTGATTACAAGGAAACCAAGTTTGATTACAAGGTCGCGTGAAAATCCCAAATTTTTATTGGAAGAACCCTAAAATTCTGAAAATCACAAATTGGCAAA
>OVAU01003532.1:0-10993 GCA_900406315.1 Biscutella laevigata subsp. laevigata
TGGTTCTAAAGAAATAGGGTTCTTGCTATTTATAGCAAGTCGTCCGCGATGGGTCGTCACGGGCTGGCAAACCGGGATACTTTGGTTGTCCAGGTCGGGACTCTTTGGATTTTGCCGTTTGGAAGCGATGATCCCGGCCTAGCAGGCCGGGATGGGGTACCCCGAGACGATATGAGAAATTCTTTGCGGACGAACTGTCCCNGTCGCCTTGAACGTTTGGCTTTTAGGGACCATCCCGGTCCGGGTAGACTCTCTAGGCCGGGATGGTTGCTGAAATTTGAGCCGTAAGAATTGTCCCAGGCTGGACATGTCGGGACCTTGGCCAGGATTCTTTGCTCGTCTGTGTACAGATAGTGTCCCGGTCTGGGTATGACCGGGACCCTTGGATTCCCTGTCCGGGATGCAATGCTGAATATGCCTTGGTTGGATTGAGTCTACAAGCAATCCTCCTTTTGACTCGAAATCCATCCTTTAATTGCTTCACACCTGATAAATGCAAATGCAATGCAAAATAACCTAGAAAGACTCTAAATACAAGCTAAAATCGAATGAAAATTAATCCTAAAACGGTCAAAAACACAACATATCAACTATGGTAAAGAAGAGAGAGAAGAGAGCAAACACGTTAAGCAGCGTGTTCTAAATTTCATGTTAGTTTAACCATAACATAGTAAAAAGTATTTGAGCTATGTATAGCTCAGATTTAAGGTTTAAGGTATATTAGAGTTGAACTTGCGTCATGTGCATGTGCAGAAATGTTATTCGAAAATTACATTAGTGAATTCAACTTTAAATTACAAAAATAACTGAAGATGAATATATATTTTTGAAATTTATAGTACAATAAATTTTAGATTTTTAAAAATATTGTTTGATAATATAGATAAATCTGGCATATTATTAAAAATTTTAACGAATGATTTATGTTTATAACTTTATTAGTATTTTATTATTACATCATGAAAATTTTAAATAACAAAGATTTTTTTTTTAAAAAACAATTGTAATATATGATTTTAGAGAAATACTATTACAAAACTGTTAAAAATCATATTCCTTTAGAATATTTATTATTTACTAGTTATTAAATTATTAAATATATTATAAGAAATTGTGATGCATCATGATACATTATTGTATAAAAATAATAATAATATTAATGTAATAAAAAACTTTTTTAATCATTCTAGGGGTAATATTAATGTAACAAAAAATTAAATGAAATAGACCACTATATTTTATATGGCATATTTCATGAAATTTATAAAGCAACATATATTATAGTTGAAATTATTTTTTTATTTAATATGGACAAATTTTGTTAATATATTTAATATAGACCTATTTCCATCTTTGATAAAAATTAAAATCAAAACCTATGTTTAATTTTAATTTTTAATTTCGGCATATTTTAACCTATGATTAATATTTTTTACTTTTTCTTGATATTTTTTATTTAGAATAAATTTATTTGAAGAAATTTATAATGCAATAAATCTTTTATTTTTAAGTATTTTTTGATTTAATATAGAAGTTTCAAGAATATGTAAATACAAAGAATCTTCTATTACATATATCTAAATAAAATCGTGATATATTATTTTATATAACAAAGAATATAATCCTAGGAATATTTTTTAAAAATCGTGACATTTAAATGTATAAATTTCACGAAACTTGTTATTATCATGATTTTAATTTATGATTAAAAAATAAAATCATAACCTATGTTTAATTTTTTAGTTTTTAATTTAGTCATATTTTTTTTTGAATTTAATTAATCACAAATGCCCATAGGTAAAATCAAAGGGCGACAGCGATGGCGATCTAACCCTAGCGTCTTCTTCATCGTGGGGAATCAATGAGAGCAGATCGGATCTGGGATTCAGGAGGATTAAGGAAAGCTTCGATATCATTTCAGAGATACGGAAGATCAAGGGACCTTGGGAACCTACGGAAAGACAGATATGGAAAACGGGGTGAATCAATCGATGATTCGGGAGAGGTCTTCGAGCTTTCATACAGCCAGGTAGTATTCCTATTCTGGAATGGGATCGGATTCATGTTAGATCTGGTAGATAGGGATGATTGGGAGTTAAGCGATTTGGGCAAGTTGGGGATTAGATCGGATACGCTATTAGCTAGCTCTGCCTCGGAATTCATTGCTAATCTTTTGGGATTAGGAAAGGTTCACATAGAGATGGAAAGCACTAGCGGATGTTTAGGATACAGCAGGATTTTTCAGATCTCTGAGGGAGATTTTATGGAATCAAGGAAGTTTAGGATGATCTCGGAATCACAAGTTGCTCGCCTATTTAAGGAGAGGCTTTGGCAGAGTAGTAGGATATCAGTGCTCTTATCAACTGTCTTTACTTTACTTAGTGAGATTGTTCTTTGTTCTGTGTTTTCTGGGATAGGTGCTTCTTGCCAAACGATGACACAGGGAGATTGGGTGAGGAAAGGTGGGGAAAAGCGTAACGCGGGGATGCGGGAACGCACCCGTATCAAAGTGTCGAGGTTTGATAACTCGGAGGTAATCAAGGGCCATGGGATGACGGTGATTGGAAGGTGTATGAACCCGAAGAAGCAACCAACTCTTGACGTAATCTTTCATCTACCGAAGATATGGCGTCTTAAAGACAAGGTTGTGGGACAAGATTTGGGATTGGGACGCTTTCAATTCACATTCAATAAAGAGGAGGACATTGTGGAAGTTCTGAAAATGGAGCCGTTGCACTTCAATTCCTGGATGTTCGCGCTGGCTCGTTGGGAGCCTTCTGCAGAGGTGAATTACCCTTCAAGGATACGTTTTTGGGTTCGTGTAATGGGAGTGCCGCTGCAGTACTGAGCACCACAGACTTTTGAAAGCGTGGGAAAGGCTCTAGGGACTTGGGAAGAGACTGATGTGGTGGTAGTGGGTACGAGTGATCATTGATGGGTTTAAACCTCTGATATTCGAATCCGACCTCGATTTTGAAGATGGGGTGCAGGCTGTGGTCCACTTGCAATATGAAAAGCTGATAGGCTTTTGTTCAGTCTGCTTTAGCCTTCGTCATGAGACGGATAGGTGCGGATTAGTGAGAACCCCGGAGGAGATCCAGCGGAGTCTGGGGGACAGGGAGGAGAAAGGCTTGCAGAACCAAAGTTACAAGCATGCTGTGAGCAGAGGAGGAGGAAAACCACTGGAGGAGAACTTCTCTCGGAGTAGAACAGACTCACGAGATGGAAGGCAGTCAAGGGGGAAGGAGAATGTAGGGAACAAATCAGCATCGAGAACGAGACATAGATTAGAGGAGGAAAGACGAAGATACAGAGAATCACTCTCGGGGAGATCAAACTCAAGACGAGAAGTTATCTCTGAGGATAGTAGGGCGGGATTCATGGGTGATGCTCGGGGTGTTAGACACAGACGAGAGGACAGAACAATTGGAGAAGTCACTGAGACGATGATTACGGATACTAGGGGAAGTAACATCGCAAATCCGGAGCTCCTGGCATTTACAGCAGAGCTGGCGGCGAGTGGGGAGAGAATGGTGGTGGAGGAGACTGTGGTGGAGGAGCTTGAGATGACGGAGGCTACCTCTCTAGATCCGAAGAAGTTGGTAGAAGATCCTTCCCCAACAACACAGCTGGAAGAGGGGGAACAGGGTACACGAAAGGAGCTTGTTACTCAAGTGCCATCTCGTTCCTTGGCTGAGTATGAAAAGGAATACCGAGACTTCATGGAGGCGAGGGAAGGTAATCTCACACACAGTGTTGTGGGGACTGAAATTCAGAGCCATGTGAAAGAGGAGAGGATGGTCACCATGGCTGACCAACCAAAACAGCCAAAGGTTAAAGAGGGAACAGGTGGGGGAAAGAAGACTGTGACAGCACAGGAGCTGGCTGTTGGCATGGGTTTTAAGAAGAAGACAGTCTTGATGATGGGATCACCGAAGCGACAAGCTCCGCCAAAGAAGTCAGCGAAAAGTGGAGCTCAACAGGACAAAGGTCCCAGCCAAAAGCAGAAGAAGAATTCCGATGCAGATACATCAAAGAAGGGATAACAAACTCGGTGGAAGAAGGAAGAGATGGATGCTGGATGAAAGAAGCTCTCGTTTTATTCTTGTTTTTGTCTTTTATTGTTGCTCTTTTTGCTTTTGTTTTGGCTTTATTGCCTTTGTCGTTGTCTGTAGCTTGCTGCAGTTTGTTTTTAGTTGTAATGTTGGTCTAAAGCTAAATAAACATTGGGTTTGGATCATCACAAGGGGAATTCTGGTGAAAAACAATGGGAATGGGCTCTTAACCAAAGCCAGAAGAGTAAAGCGGGCCGTAGGTCAACTTATGATTGTAATCAAGATGGATAGGCTCGTTATATGAGAAACAGGGACTTTGCATGGACAAGTTTTAGGAGATGGTGGAACTAATCTAAGGGAGATGCTGTTGAGATTCTACGGACAAACACGACCGTACTTTGGTGAAAACGAGGGTCTCACAGTATTTATGGTCTGGGAGAAGACAAGGAAAACTTTACCCGGGAAAAACACTAAAAGACAGAATTTTTATGGACCTTAAGATCCTAAGCTGGAACTGCCAAGGGCTGGGAAATAGATGGACGCTGAGCTATCTCAGGGAAATGTGGAGACAGCATAAGCCAGACATGATCTTCCTGATGGAAACCAAACAAAAAAAAGACTTCATTCAAGATTGTCAAGTCCACCTGGGATACGACAGGCTGAATACGGTAGAACCGGTGGGAGCGAGTGGGGGATTAGCCATTTTGTTTCACTCTAAGCACAATCCGACAATTACTTTTGAGAATAACAGAGTAATTGACATGGAATGCAGTATAAAGTGGAGAAGGATAGCCATTACTTTCGTATACGGGGACCCTGTGAAGAGGCTTAGGGACTTGGTCTGGGAACGAATTTTGCGATTGGGGATATTAAGGGACTTGTCGTGGTTTCTAGTAGGTGATTTCAATGAGATCAGAGGAAACCACGAGAAAAAAGGAGGCAACCTACGACCACAAACATCTTTCGACGGATTTAATAATATGATCAACACGCTCGGGCTGTCGGAATTCCCTTGTGTGAGGAATGAAATGTCCTGGAGGGGAAACAGATCGGGGAATATTGTACAGTGCCGGTTGGACCGAGCTCTAGCCAATGTTGAACTCCATGAGATGTACCCGGCATCTTATGTTGAGTACCTGAATATGATGGGGTCAGATCATAGACTGATACTGACAATGCTTAGGACGCGTATATACAAGCAACGTCGTGCCTTCAGATTTGACAAGGGTTGGCTGGGCAAGGAAGGCTTTGCACAAGTGGTTCGAAGAGGCTGGAACGGTCATGGAAATCCTGGGAACTTTATGGAAAAGGTCACGAATTGCCGGATAGCGATTGCAAAGTGGAGGAAGGCTAGGCAGGAAACGGAACGGAAACTACTTCAGGATCTGCTGATGGAACTAGACAAGGCTCAGACGGATGTATTATGTCCTCCGGGGAAGCTGAGAGCACTCTCCAAGCAGGTAGCGGCAGCCTACGGAGACGAGGAGCTTACTGGAAACAGTAGGAATACCTGGCTAAAGGAGGGTGACCAAAACACGAAGTATTTCCACGCCCTAACGAAGCAACGCAGGGCACGTAATAGGATATCGGGATTGAATACGGAGTTGGGAGATGGGCAGAAACGGAAGAGGAGATCCAAGATGTGGCGACCACATATTTCACAGACCTATTCACATCGACAAAGCCGATGGGAATAGAAGATTCTATGCTTCATATTCAGAGTTATGTGACAGCGGAAATGAATGATGAATTAACTCGACCAGTGTCAGAACAGGAAGTGCGGGAGGCTCTCTTTATGATGCACCCCGAAAAGGCTCCGGGACCAGATGGGATGACAGCACTGTTTTTCCAGCGGTTCTGGGACATTGTCAAGGGAGATATGGTGGAATTAGTGAATGGTTTTCTGGAGACGGGAGTAATGGATGACAGGCTGAACGCGACCAACATTTGTCTCATTCCCAAGAAGGAGAGAACGACGAGCATGGCAGATTTCAGACCAATCAGTCTCTGCAATGTAAGGTACAAAGTCATTTCGAAAGTGCTCTGCCAACGGCTAAAACGAACACTACCGGGACTTATCTCGGAGACACAATCAGCATTCGTATCGGGAAGGCTGATTTCGAATAATATTCTGATCGCCCAGGAGATGTTTCATGGATTGCACACTAATAAGAGGTGCAGCAAAGCTTTCATGGCCATTAAAACAGACATGAGCAAGGCGTATGATAGGCTGGAATGGGGCTTCATACAGGAGGTAATGAGGAAAATGGGCTTCTCAAGGAGGTGGAGGGAATGGATAGGTAACTGTATTGAGACAGTAAACTACCAAGTCCTCATAAACGGGACTCCGAGAGGACACATAGTTTTGGGCAGAGGGCTAAGACAGGGCGACCCTCTATCGCCTTACTTGTTTATTCTATGCACGAAAGTGCTTATTGCAAACATAAGGGAAGCCGAACGCCAGGGAACGATAACGGGGGTGAGGGTGGCTAGGGAAAGCCCACCTATCAGTCATCTGCTGTTCGCAGATGACTGCCTGTTTTTCTGCAGAGCGACAGTGGAGGATTGTGGGGTGTTGAAAGCGATATTGGCCGAGTATGAATCCATCTCGGGCCAACGAATAAATTACGAGAAATCATCGCTACAGAGGAGAGCATGGGGTTACCGAAGAGCATGGGAGGCCCAAAAACCCAGATTTTTTCTTACATTCAGGACAAACTACGCTCTAGGATTGATAATTGGTCATCCTCTTACCTATCCCGGGGAGGCAGAGAGATCTTGGTCAAATCAGTGGCTACAGCACTCCTAACTTACGTCATGACTTGTTTTCGGCTAGCGAAGACAGTCATACAAAAGTTAACTAGTGCGGTAACACAATTCTGGTGGAGCGGGACCGGAGGAAAAAAAGGGAATATGCTGGAAGAGTTGGCATAAAATGTGCAACACAAAAGAGGATGGGGGAATGAGATTTCGGGACCTCGGGGATTTCAACACGGCACTCTTGGCAAAACAGTTGTGGAGACTAAAAGAGCATCCAGAATCGCTCTTTGCTAGAGTTTTCCGGGGCCGATATTTCAGGGACGGAGATCCTCTAAAAGCGGCCCGGTACACTTCGTCATCATATGGCTGGCGGAGTATTATATCCGCGCGCACTCTGGTGAATTTTAGGCTCATCAAGCGGGTGGGATGGGGACACTCCATTTCAGTTTGGAATGATCCTTGGCTCCCAGTCGAATGCCCGAGGGCCGCACGAAGCACGAGATCTCTTTTGTATGCTTCGCTCCGGGTTAATCATTTGATTAATCCGGGGACTAGAACGTGGAATGTGCCACTACTGACATACCTACTGGACCTAGAGGAAATGGCGGCAGCTCGGACGATCACCCCGTCTGCCTTATATAGACCAGATGTGGATATCTGGCATTTCTCAAAATCTGGAAAATACACGGTCAAATCCTGGTACAGAACCTGCAGGTTATACTTGGACCAGAAAAGGGATAAAAGAATGGGACCGACAGTAAACCTGCTACTACAGTTTATATGGACTCTGGAGTGCCCGCCCAAGTTGAAGCATTTCCTCTGGCAAGTCTTGACAGGATGCATCGTGGTGGATGCGCGCCTGAAGACAAAGGGAATACAATGTGGGCCCCACTGTCGGGTCTGCGACGGAGGAGAGGAGGATATTAACCATACGCTTTTCCAATGCCCCCCCCGGCCCGTCAAGCGTGGGATTTGGCGGGTTTCCCATGTAATTCGAGGTTAGAGTGGAGCGATTCGTTGTTCCAAAACATGGACCATCTATTCTGGAGAATGCAGGACGGGGCGAAGGATGGGCTTTTTCCATGGGTATGCTGGTATATATGGAAGGCCAGAAATGGGAAAATTCATTCCGACAAAAAACCGGACCCGCACTGGATTGTAGCACAAGCGAGGGATTTCGCGGAGGAGTGGAAATTAACAAGGCAACAGGACGAGAGCACACTAGGACCAAGGGGAGGGGCCGAGGCAGAACCAGGAGAGGCCGCAAGGCTTTTTTGCTTCACGGATGGCGCTTGGAGGAATGACGATATCTACTCGGGATTGGGGTGGGTTTGTCAGGACCACGTAGGGAAGGAAGTTTTGAGGGGCACTAGGAGCATTGTATGTCAACAATCGCCGCTGCAGACAGAACTTTCTGCGCTGATATGGGCGATGGAATCGCTGATTCAGAGGGGACTAAACCGTATGACGTTTCTGACAGACTGCAAGGATCTCCTAGACATGGTGGAGGACCCCGGAGATTGGCCAACTTACACTAATAAGTTGGAAGAGATGGACAACCTACGCTGTGCATTCGCGACAATTACTTTCACATATGTTTACCGAAGTAGGAACCACCAGGCGGATGGTCTCGCGAAGCTTGCTCGCAGGAGCGCCCAGGCACTGGACTACATCGGAAATGGACTTCCAGACCTTGTAGCACCGTAGGATTTTGGTTTCTCCTCTGCTGACAAAAAAAAAACTGATTAATGTTTTTATAAAATATATCAGAGACGATAGTAGAAAGGAAACGACTTCTCATTCAATGCAAAGGAAACAAGGCTATATAACCAATTTCATAAACACATAAAAAGGAAACGACTAACTACTTCCTAATTAGGAACTTATGAATTGACTGAAACAACAAAGAAACGATGCAGTGGACTCCAAAGTAAGATCCCTGAAACCACGGTTACTTAGTATTATTAAGCAACAACTTTATTCCTAACATTCATCTCCTAAATTGAGCATCCGATGATCAGTTTATTGAGCAAACTCCAAGTAGACTTCGAAGCTTCTCATACGTCTCCAATTTCAATTGCTTCGTTAAGATATCAGCAATTTGAACTTCAATCCTGCAATGAATCAACTCCACTACCCCATCATTAGTGAGATCTCTTAGGAAATGAAATCGCACATCGGTGTGCTTGCTCCTTTTATGCATCACCAGATTCTTAGATAACTTGATAGTAGACATGTTATCCCAATGAATGATTGTTCCTTCTCCTTGCTTCAACCCAATTTCTTCAAGAATTCTTCTCATCCATACTACCTGACATGCACACCCAGTTGCTGCTACAAATTCAGCTTATGTAGTTCATAGTGTCACCACGGGTTGTTTCTTTGACGACCAAGCTATCACTGCATCATTAAGAAACAAAGCATACCCTGATGTGCTTCTTCTACTGTCTAAATCTCCAGCATAGTCACTGTCAAAGTAAGCTTCAAGAGTGTTGTTACCATTCCTTTTGTAATGAACTCCTAGACTTAGTGTTCCCTTTACGTACCGAAGTATTCTTTTCACAATACCCATATGAACTTGCGTAGGATTTTCCATGAACCGACTAATCAAGCCAAGAACAAACATTAAGTCTGGTCTTGTTGCTGCTAAGTACATCAAGCACCCCACCATCTACTTATAAACCATAGCATCCACATTCCCTGAACCATCCTCTTTCACCAATTTTGTTCCAGGAACAAAGGGGTTCTTAACCGAGTTGCAATCCTCCATTTTGAACCTTTCCAGAATCTCACGAGCATACTTTCACTGGCACATATAGATCCCATTCTTGATTCTGAATAATTTCCACTCCAAGAAAGTAACGCATTTCTCCCAGATCAGACATGTCGAATTCATTTTTCATCGAACCTTTGAATTCTTCGACCATGCTTTCTTTTGTTCCTGTCACACTCATGTCATCAACATAAAAAGATACAATGATCATATTACCTCTTTTGTCAGACTTCACAAACAGTGTGTGCTCATACATACACGTCTCAAATCCATTTTCAGAGAAGTAGGCTTCAATTCTACTATACCAGGCCCTTGGGACTTGCTTGAGTCGGTATAGAGCTTTCTTAAACATGTTGACATTTGCTTCTTGTCCTTTCTTTTCATAACCCAGTGGTTGATCAACATACACAACTTCAGTGAGCTCGCCATGGAGAAAAGCACTTTTAACGTCTAATTGATACACAATTAATCCTCTTTGAGCAGCTAGAGCAAGAATAGCTCTAATGGTAGTCGATTCCATACTTATGTGCATAGCCCTTTGCAACCAATCTGGCTTTGCATTTATCGATCTCGCCATTCTCATTTAGTTTGGTCTTGTAGATCCATTTGACTCTTATTGTATTAGCTCCCGAGGGCAGTTCGTACAATTCCCATGTTTCATTCCTTTCTATGGATTCGATCTCTTGGTTCATGGCTTCCTTCCATTTGTTTTCTTTCACTGCTTCTTCAAAAGATGACGGATCGAATATTGAAGTAAATAGAACGAAATTGCCTTGTTCTTCTTCATCTTCTTCATCTGACATATGTTCTCCACTCACATATTCTTGCATCTAACTCGGTGGATTTCTTCTTCTTCTTTCTTGACTTTGATCATTTGCATTTGATCTTGCTTCATTATCGTTTGTTTCTGCCCCTGTTCCACTCGTTTCTCCTCTATTCTCATTCTCAGTTTCATTTGTTTATCCTATGTTCCTATTCTCATCCTCTTCTAATTCTGGTCCCATTTCTTCTTCTTCACCAGAATCAACATCCCACGTGAGTTTATTGTTATCTAAACCAGTGTTGCTGCTCCAATCCCATTCAGCATCTTCTTCAAACAGCACATCACAACTGGTGATTATTCTTTCTCTCACTGGATCATACAATCTGTATGCCTTAGACTCTTCACTCAAGCCAAACACCACACATTTAGTGCTTTTATCTTCAAGCTTCTTCCTCTTTTCTTTTGGTATGTGGGTGTGTGCTATACAACCGAAGAGCCTAAAATGATCAACTCGAGGCTTTTGTCCACTCCAAGCTTCTTCTGGTGTGATTTCTTCAACTGATGCAGCCGGACTACGGTTTGTGATATGCACACACCACAACGTAGCTTCAGGCCAGAAAATTCTTGGAACCTTCTTCCCTA
>OVAU01003534.1:0-10992 GCA_900406315.1 Biscutella laevigata subsp. laevigata
TAAATAATTTAATTGATATTAAAAAATTACACATATTATGACTTTAGTTTTCTTAATTTTTCAAAATAAAACATCATTAATCAATTTTTTTTTTAAAAATGATTATTGTTGTGAGAATTGAAACATAATATTTTTTTCTAACTCAATATCTTTTAATTTGAAATGAAGGGAATATTTTTCTTTTATAAAAATATGTTTATATATATATTTACATATTGATAATGTCCGTGCATAGCACGGGGCAAATGCTAGTTTATATAATATACGAAAGAGAGATGCTCAATGTTATTGATTCTAATTCTAATCCATCGAAAGAAAATACAAAACCCTTAATTCTTAAGAGAATAACCACAAGTGGGTACTTTTAGAGCTCACAATAATGAATTAATTATGTTACCAAATTACTAAATTTATCATTTATCACTATTAATTAGCATTTGCATTTTTATGTGTGCCACATGATGGAAAAAAAAATGACTGATAGATTTGTCAGAAAGTTAGTATACAGTAATTATTAATATAAATATGCCACACCAAAATTCCTTTTTCTGTGCACATAATGAAAAATAAAACCCTGTCAGACATTTAGTATACCCAAGTTAATACTATCTAACTACAATTAATTAAGCCTAATTTAATTAAGAAATCGATCGCTAGTTTATTATGTGTATTAAAGAGAACAACTATATAGTAATAATAATCGTTAATAGCAAATTAAAATATCAGGAAGAAATTAATCTGAAGAATATAATGACTTTCAATTTCACTGAATCTATACTACTAAACCATATAGTACCAGTGGAGTGGAGTGGAGTCGAGTGTGAAATAATTAAAATGAAAAAGAATTTTCGATATCTATTTTCATCGATTTGGATACTTGAAGATAAACAAATCTGATATGACATAAACACATGAAATTTAAAATATTGTTATCCTTTCGAATTATACGTACTTCGACATTTGTTAATATTCTTTTTAATAGTCTTTTTTACACATCCAAGTTCGATGCAGATCTTATATCTGCTCTAAATTATTGCGATCTAGCGAGGGGAAGTATAAAACAACATATATAATTTTATATTAAACACACAATTAAATAAAGCAAAACCGGATACATAGTGTAATTGCATTATTGTCGTCGTTGTACCATTGCAAATTTGTATTTGATTTAGTAACTTAAGAGTTAAATTCCAGATTTTTTTTATTCATACTAGTCGCTTGATCGTGGTATAATTTATACATAAATTCTTTTTCTTGATATTCATATGAAGGATCTATATTCATGTAAGTATTCAAAACAATAGATCTTAGTTTATTGGAGTAAATGAATATGTTTTGTATCTCTTTTTCATCTTCTTATTATTAGACCATACTGTTAGAACAACTACATTAGAGATTCTAAAGTGGTTATAAAGCTTAAAAATAAATCTAAATATAATTAAAATTTCGGATATTCATTAGAATTGTTCTAAAACAAAAATTTTCAGAAGAGTATTAGAACTTCATACATGTCACGTTGTGATTGAAAGGGGGAAAAGCACAAAATTCGAATGGATAGTACTGTTTGAAAATATATATCGGTTTGGGTAATAATCGAAAACCAAACAAATATCCAGAAAATATATATTCATAATACTGAACTAAAAAAAAATCAGATTGTGTATTTTGGATCCAGAAATCGAATAACCGAACCGAAACCGAACCGATTCCAATACAAATAATCTAAAATATCCGAAAATTGAACATACCGAACTGAAACCAAAAATATTTGTTTTTTCTATTATTTTAGTGTATTTCTACGAATTTTTTGGGTTTAAACCAAATAAAAACCTAACCAAAATAATCGAAACCAAATCGAAAAAATTTTGGTTATTTTTTGGTTGCTCTCGAAGTATCTGAAACCAATCGATTATACGTGGATTATACGTATTCAACAGATACGCCTACAAATCTCGCAAATATGATGGCCAACTGAAATCATGTTCGAGACAGAATAAAAATGATCAACTTAAAACGGATTTGGTGGAGCATCTATGGCAAAAATTCGAAAGAAATTAAGATCATAATCTCCGTTTATCTCCTTTAAAAATTTAATATGTTTTAATATGTTTTTATCTCATGTGTGTTTCACTAATTTAATTTAATATTAGTAATGTATTTAATATTAATGAATTTAATTTAATTTTTTTCTTAGAACCTCTTAGTGAATATCTACCAATAGAAGAGAAATTTGATAAAAATAGTTTTAGAGTTAGTAATTATTGAAATTAGTGTAGATAATATTAAAATATTATTAAAAACTTCTTTATAAAGCTCTATTGATGGAGGTGATCTTATAGTCTACCATTATAATTCAGACGTTCAATATTCAATAAGTGTTTTTGTGCGTACATAAACCATATACGGACCACTCTTCCTAAATATTAGTATAATGCTAAAATTTTACGATTAAATATAAAATCATATCAGCACCCTCCCTGTGAATTAGAGTCTTCTACTTTCACTGTTTGGAGCTTCTTCTGTCGAAGAATTACGGTTTCTTTCGACCAACACCGTTCCATTTCTACAGTTCTCCGTCGCTTTCAACCAAGTAATGGAAATCGCACTTCACAATGCAGTCAAAGCCCTATCTCTTGAAGAAAATGAAGCCCCCTTAGTGTTATCCAACGATCCTGCTTATCGAGCCCCTGAGAACCATCGTCGAAGCATCCTTGGAAGAATCCTAAACCCTAGAGCTCAAAAAGTCTCCGATGTTATCCACGCTCTTCCTCGGAAATGGGGAGTTTTCGACAAAGTCAGAGGAATCGCACTCTCCAACGAAAGATTTCAGTTCATTTTCAAATATGAGGAAGATTTGAAGAGAGTCTTGGAGATTGGAGTATGGACTCACGAAGATTGGTCTTTGGTTCTTCAACCATGGACAGAGTATCCGCCAGAAGATTATCTGGACTTCATCCCGGTATGGATTAGAATGAGAAATGTTCCTTTTCAGTTCTATGCCAGGAAGACTTATGATGACCTTGCTACGATTATTGGGGAAATCGACACTTTGGCTTTTGATGAGGAAAAACCACAAAGTCGTGACTATATCAGAGCAAGGGTTTTCTTCAATGTCAACAACCCAGTAAGACGTACCAGATCTATGCAGCTGCCCAATGGGGAAACCGTCCTTATAGGCTATGATTTTGAGAGAATCAGAAGGAGATGCTATGCGTGCCAACGCCTAACCCATGATAGAGACCATTGTCCCTTCCTCCAAGCAACTTTAAACGAGGACTCATCCTCTTCGGTGGCTCACACACCAGCTGTGCTTACGCAAGGACTCAAGCCATCTGATCCTCTTTTTGGTATCTTGACAGAGGAAGAGTTGGGAGTGGATCCCATTTCAGGCAGACCAAAGATAGCTGTCCCAGTGGTAGAAGAGATGCGGCAATATATGTTGATTGAAAATGGTCTAGACAATACTGTCAAAGCTGCAAGGATTAGAATTTCCCTGAATGAGCTGAGTACTAATAAGGAGAAGGAAAAGAAGATTTTGCGTCTAGAGAAACCAGTGACTATTACCTCGGATCTTGACAAAGGCAAGGGTATAGTTTTTCAGTAGTGAGATGAAACGGATCCTTCCCCTGAAACTGTTATTGCTCAAAGTTTACTGAAAAAGGATACTTCTACCCAAGGAAGAATGGTTTCGGTGTCTTCGGTCTTTGCTCGCTTGAAAAGTAACCCAACGGTTCCTATTGACATCTCTGCTGATGTTAGAGTAGCCGGGGATACATTCAAGCGTGGCAAAGGTCGTAATAGACCCAACCTCCGCAAGCGCAAATCTCTAGCAGCCAAACGTGGACTTTCAAAGGAGGTGCTACCTCCGATACAAGATACACTCGTAGGAAGAAAGAAGATGGAGAAACCTGCGTTCAGTCAACAGCTTCTGCGCCTTCAGGCTGTGAGTTGGTGTCCTCTGATGGGGCACCTCATCAAATATGAGTGTTCTCAGTTGGAACTGTCATGGGATAAGGAACCCTTTGACAGTTCGACGCCTAAAGGAGATGAGGCTTACTCATTTCCCGGACATTGTGTTCCTTATGGAGACGAAAAATACATCTAGTACTTTGTTGAATATGAAGGGTTGGCTTGGGTACGAGAACCATCACTTCGTTGAACCTCAAGGCTTAAGTGGAGGTCTCGCCCTGTTTTGGAAAAGCTCCTACGTTATAACTATTCTCTCATCAGACTCAAGAATCATTGATACCTCAATTGTCATGGGCTCATTATCGATTTTTGTTAGTTTTGTTTATGGTGAACCCAACAGAGTTCTGAGGAATGTAGTATGGAATAGGATTATCCAGCTTGGTGTAACCAGAGCAGCTCCCTGGCTTTTAGTGGGAGATTTTAATGAAATTTTGAGTCCTTCGGATAAGCTTGGAGGCCCTTCTAGGTCTCTTTCTTCTTGTGCGGATTTCCGCAATCTTACTGCTTCTTGCTGCTTGAAACAATTACCCTTCTTAGGAAACCAATTCTCTTGGTGTGGGAGAAGAGGCGATGATTGGATACAATGCAAACTTGATTGGGTGTTTGGCAATCCAGCTTGGTTTCAGCTCTTTCCGAGATCCACTAGCGAGTACCTTGCGCTCTCTGGATCAAATCACCGACCTATTATCATCAGCTTAGTTAGAGACCTGCAGGTGTTATCTAAGACCTTCATCTTCGACAAGCGATGTCGCTCTAACCCTGAAACGTATGATCTTATTAAAAGAGTATGGCATCAGACTGGCTCCCTGTCCGTGATGGATAAAATAGCTCTGTGCAGAACCAAATTGTCAAAATGGACCCGTAACACCAGAAGGAACTCTTCTCAGAACATCATCTCCCTACAAACAAGATTAGACAAAGAATCCTCTAAAAGAAGACCTAACCCAGCACTTATGGCTACTCTCAAGCTCCAGCTATCTCAATCATGCCTTGAGGAAGAACAATTCTGGAGGCAAAAGAGCAGAGATAAATGGCTTAAGGAAGGGGATCTTAACACCAAGTTTTTTCACAGGAGTGTTGAAAAGAGGCGTATGAAAAACTACATCCCGTTTCTGCTCGATCGAAATGGCAACCAACACTTTTCAGAAGGCAAAGGCGGCTATTGCCACCAGCTACTTTGATGACCACTATAAGACGTCTAACCCTCCAGATCCTGATCAGTTATTGAGAGGTTTCATGCCGAGAATTACAGATACAATGAATCAGGAACTAACCCGAGAGGTCACAGTTCATGAAGTAAGAACAACAGCGTTTAGAATCAATAGTGAAAAAGCTCCGGGCCCTGATGGAATGACGGGAGCTTTTATTCAAACGTATTAGGACATAATTGGACCAGATTTATTGCGGGAAATCCAAAGCTTCTTCTCAGGTGGCCCTCTCAACAGAGAGTGGAACTATACTTACCTCTCTCTCATCCCAAAAACTGCTAACGCCAAAGTTATAACTGACTTGAGACCGATCAGTTTGTGCTCAGTGCTTTACAAGATTATTTCGAAAATCTTGAGTACAAGACTTAAGAAGGTTTTACCACATATCATCTCGGATTCACAAGGTGCTTTTGTCTCAGGGAAACTTATCTCAGACAACATACTAGTCGTCCATGAGCTCTACCATGCTTTACGTACGGTCAACTCCTGCAAGTCGGATTTCTTATTGATCAAAACTGACATGTCCAAAGCATTCGATAGGGTTGAATGGACTTTCCTCAGAGAATTGCTTAAAAGATTTGGGTTCTCTGAATGCTGGATATCCTGGACAATGCAATGTGTAGAAACGGTCTCATACTCGGTTATCATCAACGGGAAGCCCCAAGGTCTTATATCTCCGACTAGAGGACTGCGTCAAGGAGACCCCTTATCTCCCTTTTTGTTTATACTCTGTACAGAGTCGCTGATCAATGTAATGAGCCAGGCAAAAGGGGAAAAATGAATTAATGGTTTGAGAGTGGCTCCCACTGCACCCCCAGTTCAGCAGCTCCTCTTTGCCGATGACACTCTATTTAGTTGTTCAACAACTCTTGCAGAATGCAGATAACTACTTCATTGTTTTGACCTCTATTCTTCAGCATCAGGGCAACTAATCAATTTGGACAAATCTTCAGTTACCTTTGGAGATAAGATCGATCCTTACTACTGTCAAATGCTATCGAACTTCACAGGCATCAAGCAGAGAGGTACTTCTAATTCATACCTGGGACTTCCTCATTGCTTTAGTGGATCTAAGCGACTCTTGTTAGATTTCTTTACCCAGAAGCTCTCCAAACGACTAAATGATTGGTATGCCAAAACTCTATCCTTTGGAGGTAAAGAAGTCCTTCTAAAGTCGGTTGCTCTAGCCCTACCAGTCTACGTCATGTCTTACTATAAGTTACCTAAGCATCAGTGTCGGAAGCTCTCTTCAGCTCTTTCGAACTTTTGGTGGAATGAGAGTGTTACAAAAATGAAAATCCACTGGGTATCATGGAACATGTTATGCAGATCGAAGAAGAAAGGTGGGATTGGTTTTAAAGATATTGGTCTATTCAATCAGGCGTTACTAGCCAAGCAGGCTTGGCGCATCCTCCACAATCCATCTAGTCTCACGTCCTTGCTGCTTAAAGCCAAATACTTCCCACACTCAGATTTTCTGTCAAGCAGAGTCGGACAAAGGCCTTCCTATGTTTGGCGCAGTATCCTCTTTGGTAAGGAGCTCCTTCAAAATGGTTTGCTGAAGACTATTGGAAATGGAAAAAATACTCAAATTTGGACTGAAAAATGGATACCTGATTCAGAACCAAGAAGACCTACTAACATCCAGGCTTCACCGTCAGGCTGCTTAAGTGTTAGTCATCTTCTTGATCCTTCAGGCAATTGGAACTTAGACCTGCTGCTCTCTCTTTTTCCGGCTTCAGACTGCTCCATCATTTTAAACATCAAACCAAACCTGCAATTAAAGGATTCTTATATCTGGGCTCACTGATAAGAAGAGTTTTTTGGTACTTCTTAGAGGATTCANAAGATAATGATCCTAAAACTATACAAAAATTATGCATATCACTTACAGCAAGAATGGCTCTTACTCAGTCAAAAGTGGGTATTGGCTTGTCACGGAGGGTCCACTATCTCTCCAAAATCCCATCAACCAAGCGGAGGATACATTGAATCAACTGAAAGCAAGGATTTGGCATATTAACTCAATGCCAAAGATCAAAAGTTTTCTATGGAAAGCCCTATCAGGAGCTCTCTCTGTTGCAACAAGGTTAATATCAAAGAAAATCAACATCTCTCCTATATGTCCCATCTGCAAATTGGAGGATGAATCGATCAATCACACCCTATTTTTATGTCTACCGACACGTCAGATATGGGACATGGCAGCAGCTCCTACACCTTCACATGGCTTCACTCTGTCCTTATCTTTCAACATTGGTTTTCTCTTGGACTGTCTAGGAGCATATCACCGGAGCTCAGGCTAGCTTTGCCGTGGCTAATTTGGATGATATGGAAAAATAGAAACCATATCATCTTCAGAGACCAATATCAGAACTTGGACGCAATCGTGGAGTCAGCCTTCCAAGACTCTTACAATTGGAAGATGTTGTAATCTGCTCCATCATCAACCAGGGGGAAGGAACTGGCAAATGGATCCCTCCTCCATATAACGTTCTGAAGTGCAATGTGAGTGTTTCCTGGAGAAACAAGGACTCGTTTGCAGGAGCCTCTTGGGTCCTTAGAGACCATACTGGCTCAGTTAAGCTTCATGCTCGAAATGCTCTTTTGCCATCCCCTTCTTGCTTGCAGGCGAAAATACAGGGATTAGAATGGTCTTTGCAGAGTATGAAAGATATGCATTTTGATAATATTCTCTTTGAATCGGCTAATGCTCAACTGATGCAGGCAGTTAACAACCCGAAGGATTGGCCCCGCTTCAGGAACTGTTTAGCTCAGATTAAGTCGATCTCCTCTGCTTTTGATAGAATATCTTTTGTGTATACCTCAGCAAATGCAAACTTAGTTGCAAAAGCTATAGCTAAGAGCGTTACTCGGGATGGAAGACTGAACTCTTATATTGCTCTAGGAGGGCCTTCTTGGTTGCAGTCTTTGATTAGACTAGACTCTTTTGTCTCTTGATTCGGTTATCTCTTTTGTACTTGCTTTGGCATATTGTAACCGTTGGAACCTGTTAATATATATTTCTCCCCATGGAAAAAAAACCATATACGGATAAAATTAGGGATAAAATATATTCCTGTCCCAACTATTACAATACGTGAAATTTAGTTCTTAAACTTTAGGATAGTGTATACGCCTACCTCAATTCAATAAAATTTAAATTCACATATTCAGATTTATTAAATGTTAACAAAATTATTTCTTTGAGATAATGGTGTTAACAAAGCTGTTAAAATAGATGATGTGGATTGGAATATGCCGTTCGGATTGATTCGAGGTAGATGTTCAATATTCAAAAAGTGTTATTGTGCGTACGTAAACTATACATAGATATATAGATAACCAACGATGAGTTGATCAAGGTGGTAAAGGAGTTGCAGATATAATCTCCGCCAATTGGATTCGATTCTCGTTGGAATAGGTCTTGTAAACTGTCAGAAGCAATCTTATATCCACGAGTTTAGGAAGACTACGGGTTAGGCCGAATGCCCAATCCAAAACCTCCTATTAAAAAAAAAACTATACATAGATAAAATTATATATAGATTTACCAAAAAAAAAAATTAGATATATAGAATTAGAGTAATGACTCGCATTTCAAATGGGATTTTCGGGTAGTATTTTGCAATTAATACTGTAAACTGATAAACATACTCCGTTAATGGAGTTATATAGACATTGAATTATGGTTATGGTCCTTATGGACCTTGGTTTGTTGTGGTCCAAGCATTGATTTAGAAAAGTATTTAATTTTTGCATGACTATTATTATTATTATGATAAAAGCAAAAATGTCACGAGTTCAATGCCATACTCTTTTAAAACTTAGAATGCATGCAATTTGGATTTGACACATCATCTTTACTCTTCGTTTGCCATGATATCAAGTTATGCTACTCGTCGCACACCCATATTTATATCACTCACACACAATTATCTACTGAAAAATATTATTCCGTTTTAAATTTGTAGTCTATGTCGAAATTTTGATTATCAAACGAATCTTACTAATAATTCTTACTTGTTTAACAAAAAAAAAAAATATTCTTACTAAAATTATACCCACGCATTTACGCGTATTTTATATTTAATTTAAAATAAACGTGTATATTTACGTGATAAAACAATTGTTTAAAATATGAAAATATTGAGTTATTTTTTTTAAAAAAATATGGTTTGAATTGGTATTATTTTAAAAATTGTTCGGATTTTTATTGGTTTAAAATATAATTTAGTAGTGTATATATAAATATAATATGTATGATTTATATCTATGCAGCTAGAATTTAGGAAATTTTGTTGGATGTTACAAATTTCAAAACAAAACCCATAGAAATAAATTCAATAAATATTCAAATATTTTGTTTTAGTTCTCGCGGTTAGTTTTTTTTAGATTCAGTTATAATTATTTTTCCTATATCAATGTTAAATTGATTTTTTTTAATTTTCGAGATAATTTGTAAATTAATTATTAAAATAAATAGTATTTTATTTATTTTCATATATTTACAGATATATATATGTATATTTAAATTTAAATATATATGAAAATAAATAAAATAATATTTATTTTAACTATTGATCATCAAGTTAATATATATAAATTAGACATTTACTAATATTTTAAATTTGTTATTTAAAACCAAATTAATTTAGGACCTTTATTTTATGGTTAGGAGAATCTATATTTTATTGTTTCAAACTACATTTTAGATTTTTAGAAAAAATTGAATTAACGTAGGCTTGATGTTATTATTTATAAAATTATATCAAATTAATTTTGTAGTTATTGATGAAATAGTTTATTATAAATTTTTGTAGTAGATAAATCATATTTTAATATAATAGATTATCCTCAATACTATTTAGGTGATAAGGAAAAAAAAAGGTTGAATATTTAATCTAAATTTTGGCTTTTATAAATAAAGCATACACTTGAATAAGTTTGCTCGAATAATAATTTGTAATGATTCCTATCCCTAATCATAATTAAGAAATTAATAATATATATCGAATAAAAGCATTTTGGAAATATAATTAGTAATTAGGGTGGGCAACAACCACCCTATAGATTACCGGCGGGCGGCGTCCGTGGGACCGGAGGCTTCGTGGCTCCAACACCAACTTTGAACTTGTCCCGTTTTTCATTCTCTCTTTGGATTACATAATCTTACTTATATGCGTTTCAACTATATCGTATGTTAAGGAGTGTTATGAAAATATATATGTTAACTTTACGCATTTAGATGAGTCTCTCGTATCAAATAGTGTTAGGTGTTTCTAATTCAAAATCAATTTATAATGTGAATTGATCTACATCAATTATCTATTTTATTAAGTAGAACTTATCTATAGTAAATAATTATAATGAACTATTTCATTAATAATTCAACAATTTAAGTTAGATATATTTCTAACAAATTAAAAATATCTTAAATATTATATTCCAAACAATTATATTATTATTCTAACAAATAAAACAACATTTGAAAATAAAATTTATATTCAAATTCTTTACTAGAATAATTACAATATATATCACTGAAGAATTTGTACAAGGTATTGAAAAGTACTAGATGGNGTCCACCAGATCCTCGTGGTAGTTGGGCGGATCGGGTTGTGAGGACGACCTTTGTCGGCATGCCCAATCCTTCGCTTGTGGTGGATTCGAGTTTCGTGACGGAGAGGATGCAGCTGGCATTCCCGAACGGCGATGGAGGAGAGGCGGTGATAACGATCGAACAGGAGGTCCTTGAGGCCATGAATGGACTATGGAAGAATTGTATGTATGTGAAGGTGCTGGGTCGCGCAGT
>OVAU01003536.1:0-10489 GCA_900406315.1 Biscutella laevigata subsp. laevigata
TGTGAATTGCTGTGTTTGTGATTTGGTAAAGATCTTGGGAAATGAATCTTTCTGATTTACTACAACTTCCTCTGACCCTCGAAATTCATAGGATCTTATGAATTATTCGACCTGAGATAACTTTGGAATTTATAGTATCGGTTAAATTGTTGAATTGGATCCGAGATACTAAAAACATATTATCATTTCTACCATATTTTATTTTTTCCAAAAAATGTATAGTGACCAAAAAAGTTAGAAGTTAGAACTATGGGCCAAAGTCCAATAAGAGCTTTGAAAATAACCCGAGTTTTATGGACCTTGGAAGATTGGTCGCTCCACGTTTTTGTTTTCAATGAACTATATGTATTGTTTTCCTCGGGTTATTTTTCCGCCGACAATGACTCTGGCTTGTCATCTCTTACGACTTTGATGTTCCACTTGTAGAACTTTACTTCACATTCATCTCTCTCTCTATATCATATATTATATAGTATATATTTAAATTCTCGAAGAAATTCAAACAGAAAATGCGGTTTCTAAGTAGGATTCAATTGCATCCACTAACACTTAATTGAAAGATATAATAAAGACTGTAAAAAGTTCCAAACCATGACTTTATCTCTGCTCCACCAACATGTTTTGATGATGCATCAAACAAACAAAAATCGTTAGGAGGTTTACATAAATATATACACATAATTTAATAGGTACATTGTTAAGTTTGTAACACTCATCTGTATTAGTATTTCTTTAATTTCTGAATTATAACATGAAATTAACATTATTTTAATTATTATAATTTACGTTGAAAGAATCCAAAGACAAGATCACGGGATTTCATTCCATGGAATAAAGTCTATCCTTAGAGACATTAAACAAGCAATCTTGATTCTTCCATTTATCCCTCAACTCCATGCTCTTTGTTTCCTCAGTTATATACAAAATTCAAAAGATAGACATGTACTATATGATTCTTCTACCCTTAAAATTAAAATAAACTTTATATTAAGAAAAATATATCAGAAGATACCATAAAAATGAGGGAAAGTCTCATTCTAGACTTTGTGTATAAAAAACATATCAAAATATAATAAGATCTGATAAAAAAAATCAATAAAATGAGGAAATAAAAGTTAATTAATTGATGTTATCTTCTCTGTCAATAGCAGATTGGATCCACACATGATTTTCATTTTCAGGCTTAAATGTATATATCTGTATATTTACTCATTTATGTACTTATACATTATAATCTCTCAAAGGAATAATAGTTTTCATAAAAGTACAAAAAATAATATAACATGAGAACAGGCCAAAAGGTAACATAAAGTTCGTGGTTTTCATGAGTGGGCAATATACTTTACTATATTTAGTCTATTATTAGTCGTTTTCACCAAATTATCCCACATTTCTTTTGTCCATAAATATAATGTCGTTTTCCTTTTTGTTTGCTATTTAAATTCTATAATTCTCTAAATTTATACAAAAATATGAAGTTACAAACTACGCCATCCTTCACGTGTTCTTTTTAATCAAAGTGTAAATTGTAACTGTGGTTCTCAAAAGGCTCAATTTTTTTTGTTAATGAATTTACAAGCCGAGTCTATGTTTTTCTTTAATATTTATAGAAAGGAAGAAACTTTTCTATACCTTTCAATTCTGCATGTGATTATTAACCGAACCAAATTAAACCGGAAATTTTGATTTTTGTTTTGATTTTGATTAATTATAGGTTATTGGTTTGGTTTGGTTCGTAAAACTATCGGCTAATTGAATTTAGTTTTTATTTTTTAATTTTTTTTATAAAACTATAATTAAACTAAAATTTTGAAAAAATTATCCGAATTATACAAAACTAATTGAAATATATGAGATTTTCTATTACTTGAACTAACCAAGAACCGAACTTGATTAAAATTTTAATTGGTTCAATTTGAAAAAAATTGAAAGATCGAATTACCTGAAAATTGAAATACCCATTTGACCTTAAAATCGCAGACTACCTTTCAATATAAATTTAAAAAAATTCTAATTCTAATTGGGATAAGTTTTGTACTAATCAATATAGTTGATATATACCATTTGGATAATGTGTAGCGTAGAAAGAAGACCCCATGCATAATAATGAGGTAAAATTCATGTTCTTCGGACATAGTTGAATTAATTGGTTAGTGAATATTAAGAAGTACGACCAACGAATTTTGAATAATGTACAAATATTCTGGTAACCAAATATGTGTGAGTTAACTGGAGTACGTGGCGGATAAATAGACATAGGTGTACCGTAAGGAAAGTACAGACACAAGTAGAGGATCAAAGAAAAAAAAAGCATTGGGAGAAGAGAAACAAACCCCTAAAAAAACGCGAGTCAAATGTTGCTTACTAGCTGCTTCCCCTTCATTTTTTTTTAATTACCAAAACAAATTAAACTCTATTTTTGACATATTCTAATTTTTAATTATTATTTAAAAATTGTGGAAAATTTAGAAAGCAAATTCCAAACTCCCACCGACACCAGCGACAAACATCAGTCGGTTAGTCAGATCAAATGATCAAGAGGTCAAGCAAACTCATCAAATTCATCTCAATCACCTAAATTATGGAGTAGAAAATACTTATACAAAACATTAAAGAATCTTGCTTTACGAGTTTTAATGAAGTCTTAATTAAGTTTTCATTAATTTAAATGTAGAATGAATCTACGGAGAAACAGAGGTGTTTCTTTGATAAACAAAGAATTAACATTAATATATTGATTAGTAACAAATACTTCTCTCTCTTCATAACTCTACCAAGCTTGGAATCTCACTCTCTCTCTAGCTATAACATTTCTTTAATGGCAATGCCTCTAACCACTACACTGTTACTCTTTTTCTTCTTCTTCTTCTTCTTCTTCTCCTCTGTCACTGTCTTTTCTCTTTTTCCCTTTTTCGCCTTTTGGAGTTTTAATGGCAATGCATCTCTGCAATGGAAGTCCTCGTACGNCCTCTGTCACTGTCTTTTCTCATTTTCCTTTTTTCGCCTTTTGGAGTTTTAATGGCAATGCATCTCTGCAATGGAAGTCCTCGTACGTGATCACCTGACCACCTATGGCTTCCGGAGATAGAGCTATGTTCCTAGTGTTGCTTCTATTCATTGCTTCGATCTCTGGATTTTCCCTTGTTCGTTGTGTTACTGATTCATCTGATGGTAAAGTATTGTGTTTTATGAGTTTTAACATTTTATCTTTTCCTGCTTTTACCTCACTGTGATCGTCTCTTTTGGGATCTTTCGTTCTTTTTTTTTTGGTTTGGCGATGTGATTTAAGAACTGAGATTTTCTGAGTTTCTCTGTTTTTTTTCCATAAAGTGGATGCTTTTTAGATTTAGAAGATAAACCCTTTTTAAAATCTAATTGATTCCTAATTAAAAAGAGGATTTCTGCATTAATGGAGACTTGATGATTTTAACACCGTCCGTTCCCAGAGAAACCGCCGGAAACAATGGGAAGTNCTTTATGAGTTTTAACATTTTATCTTTTCCTGCTTTTACCTCACTGTGATCGTCTCTTTTGGGATCTTTCGTTCTTTTTTTTGGTTTGGCGATGTGATTTAAGAACTGAGATTTTCTGAGTTTCTCTGTTTTTTTTTTTCCTATAAAGTGGATGCTTTTTAGATTTAGAAGATAAACCCTTTTTAAAATCTAATTGATTCCTAACTAAAAAGAGGATTTTTGCATTAATGGAGACTTGATGATTTTAGCACCGTCCGTTCCCAGAGAAACCGCCGGAAACAATGGGAAGTGGAAATGTTAATTCCGGTTGAAAAAAACCCAAATATACTTCTTTTTTTCTTTACACAATTGGGGTCACTTACCTTTTTTAGCTCAAAAAGGAAACTTGGAAGCTTTTTGAAAGATTTTTGTTACCTTCTTCATAGATCCTTGATAGGTTTCTGACTTCTGAGTTGTACTCGTTTCATTGGTGTATCACAGTTCAAGCTCTTCAGGTGTTATACACTTCACTAAATAGTCCTTCACAGCTAACAAATTGGAAAAATGGCGGTGGAGATCCATGTGGAGAGTCATGGAAAGGGATTACCTGTGAAGGCTCAGCAGTTGTATCTATGTGAATAATCAGATTCTGTTTTTACTTTCCACTTTGCATGGATTGAGATGATTCTTGAGTGTCTTACAAATGTTCTTGTTTTTGTTGTGATGCTAACAGAGAAATACCAGACTTAGGAGTCTCTGGTACTCTTGGATACTTGCTCTCAGACTTAACGTCACTCAGAAAATTGTAATGTCGTTGACATTTTCTTTCTTTTTTGTTCATTTGATCTTTTGGGTTAGTAAGGTTTTGGTTTAACAACTTTGATCTCTTTCATTTGGTTACAGGGATGTTAGCGGTAACAACATCCATGAAACACTTCCATACCAATTGCCACCCAACCTCACAAGCCTGTAATGCTGTGTTTTGCTTAGCTATGTTCTTATATCATGTACTCTTAGTGTTCAATTTGAAACTAAAAGTTGAAACAAAATGTCATGCAGAAATCTGGCGAGAAACAACCTTAGTGGCAACCTTCCATATTCTATATCTGCCATGGGCTCTCTTTCATACATGTGAGTTTCCATTCCAGAATGTGATATTAGCTTATTTCCTCACATGCATTAACTTTGAGATGTTATTATTTAGGAACGTAAGTGGTAATTCGCTCTCCATGTCGATAGGAGATATATTCACTGATCATAAGTCACTTTCAACCTTGTAAGATCTCTTGCCTCCTTATCAGAGTGATATCAATGCTAGTGTACAGTTTTCATTGATGTGTTGTTGCTTTATTCAGGGACCTTTCTCACAACAACTTCAGTGGCGATCTTCCGAGTTCTTTTAGTACAGTGTCAACACTTTCCGTTCTGTGAGTGCTTTCAAGCTTTTCTTGTTGCAGCGAACTATGTAGTGCGAAAAAGTATTCTTAATGATGATATCTTCATTTTTTACAGATATATTCAGAACAATCAGCTGACAGGTTCCATTGATGTTCTATCGGGCTTGCCTTTGACAACTCTGTAAGTTTCATTCTAGATAGAACATCAAATAATGTATAAATTCTTCCCTTCTTGACAAAAGAAAAGTAAAATCATACACGCTTTGGCATATGTTTTCTTGGCAGAAATGTTGCGAACAATCATTTCAATGGATCCATACCAAAGGAGCTTAGCTCAATTAAGATCTTAATGTAAGTTTTCAACAACAATCTCTTAATTTATGTACTTTGGAATTTTCTTTCAAGTCAAAAGTACTGTAAGATCATGTCTTTGACATTTCGAAATGAAACAGATACGATGGTAATTCCTTTGACAACGTCCCTGCCTCTCCTCAGCCAGAAAGACCCAGCAGAAAAGAGAAACCCTCTGGTTCTAAGAAACACAATAAAGGTTCTGAAGAGAAATCTTCCGACTCTGACAAGGGTTTGTCTGGTGGAGTAGTCACTGGTATAGTGTTTGGTTCTCTATTTGTTGCTGGTATTATAGCACTTTTTATTTACTTGTGCCTTCATAAGAATAAAAAGAATGTTGGAGGAGGCACAAGAGCTTCTCAAAGAAGTCTTCCAATTAGTGGAACAACTGAGATGCAAGAGCAGAGGATAAAAAGTGTAGCATCCGTAGCAGAGTTGAAGTCTTCGCCTGCAGAAAAAGTAACAGTCGATAGGGTTATGAAAAACGGGTCAATAAGTAGAATGAGGTCTCCAATCACTGCTTCACAATACACTGTCTCCTCTCTACAAGTAGCAACAAACAGCTTTAGTCAAGAGAATATCATCGGGGAAGGTTCTTTAGGACGTGTCTATAGAGCAGAGTTCCCGAACGGAAAGGTAACTCAAAATCTGATAGCTTTCTACACTAAACAAAGCCAAGTTTTCTTTATTACTAAATTTGTCTATGTAACCTATTTCTAGACAATGGCGATAAAGAAGATTGATAATGCAGCACTTTCATTACAAGAAGAAGATAATTTCTTAGAAGCCGTTTCAAACATGTCGCGATTGAGGCATCCAAACATTGTTCCCTTGACGGGGTACTGCACCGAGCATGGTCAACGTCTTCTGGTTTATGAATATGTAGGAAATGGGAATCTAGATGATATGCTTCACATGAACGATGATAGAAGCATGGCATTGACTTGGAATGCACGTGTTAAAGTAGCTCTTGGAACTGCCAAGGCTTTAGAGTAGGTGAACATTTGTTTTAGATTCTTCAGTGAGCAACATAAATGCTAAACCCTGTTTTTGTTTTAACAGGTACTTGCATGAAGTTTGCTTGCCTTCGATTGTACATAGAAACTTCAAGTCGGCAAATATATTGCTAGATGAAGAACTTAATCCTCACTTATCAGACAGTGGTTTAGCTGCTTTAAATCCTAACACTGAGAGACAGGTAATAACAATGGGAAGAATCAGATTTTGAGCTAATAGGAGAAGCTCTTGCAACAATTTTTAAAGTCTTAATTGGTTTACATGTCAATAGGTATCAACTCAAGTGGTGGGTTCATTTGGATACAGTGCTCCCGAGTTCGCACTGTCAGGAGTTTATACTGTTAAAAGTGATGTGTACACTTTTGGAGTAGTCATGCTTGAACTCTTAACTGGTCGGAAACCTCTTGACAGGTTTCTTTTTTCTTTCTTGTTCACTAACGTCAACCAGCAAAAGCTACTGATTCGAGTTTTCCTTAATCAATCCGCTTTGCTTTGTCTGTTTTATAGCTCGAGAACAAGGGCAGAGCAATCACTAGTGAGATGGGCTACACCACAGCTTCACGATATAGATGCTTTGTCCAAAATGGTTGATCCTTCCCTTAATGGAATGTATCCAGCTAAGTCACTGTCTCGTTTTGCAGATATCATTGCTCTCTGTATTCAGGTAAAATACCATCTCGAGTAGATTGTAAAAAGAAACGACATTGTTTTTTCTTTTAAGTAACCATATCTTATTGTTTTAATTTAGCCGGAACCGGAGTTCAGGCCTCCAATGTCGGAGGTGGTACAACAGCTAGTGAGATTGGTTCAAAGAGCTAGTGTCGACACTGGATTTTCTTACAGGACACCTGAACACGAGCATGTCGATATCTCATACTGAGTAATTATAATCCAAAACTACTCCAAGCTCGAGTCTTTTTTCTTTTCATTGGACTAGGAAACTCAAGAGACAAGAGGAAGAGACTTTTTTCCTCGATACATAAGAGAATCTGATTCAAAAGATGCAACAGAGAAGTAAAGTAAGCATCCTTGTTCAGACAAAAAAACGTATGAAACACTCTGTATCTTTGTGAGGATAAAATTAGAGTACATAACCATGCTTCGATCTTCTTGTTCTTTTATCTTTTCTTTTTTTGTTGTCGAATAATCAACTTGAGACTTCCTTTGCATCTAAATAATATTTCAAATTTTGCCTCCTTGCTGAGTAATCTAGTAAAAGCTTGTTTGATTTTTTGGGAAAGTGACTGATTAACTAATTATAGTAATAAACCAAGACCACCTGATTAAGAGTAAGAAAGAGTTAAAGGTAGATCTTATGTTAGTTTTGGTTGATTTGACTTAAAAGTCATAGCCTTGATCACGTTCGTCTGTTCTCACCACACACAAAACAACAGACCATAGCAAACAAACCTAAACTTAACTTAAACCCCACGGAAAAGTCTATACAACCGACTCTGCCACCATAAATTTTTTTCTCTTCATAATCTTCCCGATCTCTTTCCCTCACATTCTCAGTTTTGGAACGAACCTTACAGACATCATAACAAAGACAGACAAAGATAAAACCCTAACTTACTAAAATCTGCACCAACGAGCTTCCGAGTTATAACTTACCATCTCCTTGTCGCTTTTGTCCTTGAGAATACGTAATTTATCGTTTCCTGCGCTTCGGTTCCACCTGAAGACAATGTTGCCATTGTTAATATCAGCCACAGCTTTTGGCCGCTAAACAGATAGATACAAGGGTTCTTCTTTGAGTGTCACACACTACAGAAGCTAATTTGCAGAACAAAAGCTTTTTGACACAGCTTTTCGAAACAGTCAAGGAAACAAGGGCAATCTGATATCTAATGTATGGGTAAGCGCATGGAGTAGAAATGCAAAATAGATCTTTGATCATTTTAACATACAGATTGTGTGGCAGCAAGACCTGGAGAAACGTTAAGCAAATATCAAATCTCAACAGAGCCAAGAACCACAAATAGTATCTCTCTGGCCATTCCCCACTCAGCAAGCACCAAGCCAAAGCATTTATTTTGGTTTGTTTCTTTTCTCAGATCTCAAATTGAAGGCAATGACAGGAGAACATGAATGCACACAGACCGGAATAAGCTGAAGTATCAAGGTAATAGAACACCATAAAGGAGATAACTAAAGAGAGACAAACGGACCTTGATATCATCAGCTGGAGATGAAGTAAACCCGTTCTGTGATTTTTTGACATCGTCATCAGAACTGCATTCAGCGCATACAAAGTGATCAAGCTTCTTCGCTTCTTCAATCGTCATGCCAACACACGCAGGATGGTACCTACAATCGTCAAATTGCAACTCGTACCATCAATAATAGGTGGAAAAGGATAGTGACTATAAGAACAGTAAAAAAAAAAGTAAGAAAGTCAATAAAAAGACAACTTTCATTACCAGTCTTTGCAGCCTTCGCATTGCACCATGAGATCATCGGGATTATAAGGCATTTCACATTTGCAGTACCTTCAAATCCAAACCCACAACATAATAAAGAATAATGAAAGTCAGGTGATTAGACGTATTTCTGAACTGATTACTATGTATCTACTTACACAGCAACTCGATCAGGGGTAAATGCGCCAGTAGCAGCCTTGTACTCGAATCTACAATAATAATCCTCCGCCCCAACATTTTCAAGCCTCGTGTAGCTTTTGAAGGTGTGAACGATGCATTTACCCTCAATGGTGTGTGCGCTTTGAACATCATAATGGTCAGACAAGAAAAGCTCTTTGGCTCCATGGAATTGTCTCCTACCACCAAGGGACTCCTCAGGACGGTAATACCATCGACAGTGCACCTTCACATTGTTCCTAGCATCTGCTTCAATCTTCTCAACACGGGCCACATATGGTGGTTTACCAGCATCTGATGGGCGCATCAACACACAATCTCCCACTGCAGAAAATAACCTCAAAGATTACTTCATAGCTCATCCTAGCAGAAAGTTTTAACATTCAAGCTTTTAAATATCATTCCCATCTACTTAAAATGCACATGAATACAGCAATTCTAAGTATATACCGATATATCACATGTAAAAGCACATATTTTGCGCTAACGAGCTACAATGCAGAAGATAGATAGGCAGCAAATTCACAGAACAAAGCAAACAAAAGAAAGGGTTCCATGTTTCGCAGTTAACCGGCTAAAGACAAAACAATAAAATTTATAGAGACCAAAAAAGTAAGAAAAGAAAATCCCCAATCAAAACAATTTACTGAAATGTATCTCCGTTCTGACAACAAGACAGCTACCAAACATCAAATTTTGCGACACTACATAAACCAAACCATTTCCAAAGTGTAGCGACGAAGCAGTGACATACACGAGAGCTAGTTACATGAAAAAAAAAGGCCCAAGAACAAGAGTGTGTGTAAAACACCTAAGCATCCATTTAACGAAGCAGACTCCACATCTAAAGCTTTTGAGCAATCTTGAGCTTGTAGACATATAATAGATGCTAAAAATGTCCAAAAAACATGCAGAAAAAAGAAAGAAGAAAATAAGGAGACGACTACCTCTCACAATTTTGGTGGTGCCTTTGATGGTATAAGAGTCGAGCTCTTTCCTTCCAGTCTTGATTTTCGAGGCTACACCAGGTCGAGTTTTCGCCATAGAAGCTAGGATTTTTCAAAGACTAGTAAAGCTGGAATAAAGTTAGGTCTTTTTAATTAGAAATGTACAAAGATTGGGGCTTTTGAGAAGATCAGGATGGGTAGATCGATGGGAAGAGGAGGAGGAGGAGGAAGAAGAAGAAGTTTAATTGGGGGAGAAGAGAGGAAGAAGAAGGAGTAAATCTGGGAACCCTAGCTTCTCTCAAGGTGAAGAAGACGAGTCATTTGCAATTTGGGAGTTTTACTGTGGACAAGGGCAATTTTCTTATTTTACCCCTTTTGTCTTAAATTATTTTCTTTTATTGTCTTTTTACAAATTTGGAATTTATGTTACTTTTTTTCTTACATCTGACATTTTGCCGAAAAATGGGGAAAAACAGGCTCCATTTTCAAATTTTTGTAATGAGTTTGAAATTTTAATGGAATTATTTGTGCAGAAACAAAGTAAAATTGGAAAAGATGAATTAATTCACTATCTTGCTCTATTTCTCTAGAATCAACTCATTATCAAGTAATCAAACAACCAAACTTATTTTATGTTAACATTTGCTATATACTGACAAGTGACAAGACCTGTGCTGATCTAGAATTTTACCACGCGCGTTAAGCTTTCAGCAAAAAAAAAAAAA
>OVAU01003537.1:0-10988 GCA_900406315.1 Biscutella laevigata subsp. laevigata
TAAAAAATATTCATCTACTATAATAATCTCCATAAATTTAATAACACAAAATATCATAACCATAAGTTTATATAAATTTATATATTTACGATGATTTTAAATTAAATTTATATAAATATAATTTATATTTTAAAGTTAACAATATTTTAATCAANTTAATATATTCATGTTAATTTCAAACACTATGTTAACATTATTTTTTTTTGTCAATATGTTTGTATTAATTTTAAAATAAATATCTGCAAATGGTGCGGTCTCAATTCTAGTTAGGGTTATATATGTACACATTTTAATTCAATAGGTTCGAATAAAAAGTAAAACTAAAATTGATATAAATTTAATACAAAAACGACAATTGACTAAATTTCGTTTTGCAATTATACTTTTACAAATCCAATACTGAACAGCTAAAATAAAATAATCCTACTTACTTACAATTACCCCAAATAATTTTCAAACAAAACCATAATTCACACCTCAAACCTAATTACACATCATAAAGCCCAAATTAAAATGGCCAACACATATTCTAAACCACTCCCTACTGAACCAATAATAAACCGGCCAAAACCGATAGAGTGAACCAACCAACCGCAGACACTGTCCCACGAAGATTCCTTCTACCACTTGAATGATGAGTTCCACCACTCGTCGTATGAACCGGGACCACACGGGACCCACCACGTGGCAGATTTTGATTGCTGCCTCCTCCTCCTCTTTCTCCACTGCTGCTCCTACCACCCCCGCTGCTGCGTCCTCCTCCGCTGCTCCTACCGCCTCCGCCTCCGCGTCCTCCACCGCCTCCTCTGAGAGCTCTTTTAATAACGACGGCTAAATCCATAGAATTTCCTTCAAATCCAACAACGTCTGGCTTTGAGGAAGTGATAAGAAGAGTCTCGTGGTTCGTATCAACTGATGAGCTAACGGAAGAAAAATTGTTTTGAAGATAAAAAACGAAAAGAATGTAAAAAACCAACGATACTTTTCTCAAATCCATTTTCTTTGTTTTGTTGTTGTTGTCTTATGTGTCTTCTCTCTTTTCTCTTTTGGTTTCTATTTATACATAAGGAGAAAGATTCGTGTCCAATGAGAAGACGCGGCATAAGTAGTTGACAGTTTCGACTCGTCTCGTTTTTTTGGTCAAAAATATAAGAAGCTGTTCGGAATATTCTGAAAAATGTTTATTCATTTTAAATCAAATATTGTACACTTATCCTTATCTAAAATTACTTAAAATATATATTTATGAAGAAAAAATACCATAAAAATAAATTTATATTTGATAAATTTTCATGTTTTATATATGTTGATTTAATGTAAATAAGTTTAAATATTATTAAAATTATGTAAGAATGCTTTAGGTTTCTAATCTATATTGGCATTTTGTTATTTGAAAATAAATTTATATTTAGTGAAAGTTATAATGGAATGTTTTTTAAGAATATTTTTTAGGTCAATATAAATTTAATTTATTATTTAAATTTTTGTTAATTTTAAATGGTATATTTATTTGAAAAAAATAATTATATATGTTGAAAATTTGCAATGTAATAAATTTTATACTTTTAAAATTTTGTTTGATTTAATATAAATAAATTTAATCATTTTTATTATTATATTGTTATTTGAAAATAAATATATATTTTTTGATAAAATCTATAGTGTGATATATTTTAGATTTTTAATTATTGTTTGATTTATAGTTTGTTTGGATTATAATATTTTACTTAGTGCCAGTTTGTTAGAAATACATCTCATTTTATTTGACTAACAATTAGTGAAATAGTTCAATACGTTTATTTGTAGTAGATAAACTTTAACGTTTTATTTTTAATCTAATCAATGTTCATAAAATCTATTTGTGTATATATTTTTTCTTCTTAAATGTTTTTAACGACTAAATTTATTTTATTAAAACATGAAAGTACAATATGAATCACAAAGCTGAATACAAAACTTATAAATATAAATTATTGCATAAATAATTATGATTATATAACGAAGACATAAAAATATATAAAAACTGAATTTTATACTATTTTTAATGAAGTGAATCTGGCGCTGACATCAATTTTATATTGTTATTTTCTTTTTTGTTATTCGTCCATTTTGAAAAAAAAAAAAACTAATTATTATAGGTTTTATACGCAAAACGACAATTGCCTACATTTCTGTTTGCAATTTTCCCTTTACAATTCCCATATTGAACACCTAAAATAAACGTTCTCTTCAAGGTTTTTTGTCCAAGATATATTATATTTTGTGTTTATTACTTCTCTTAAGTTTATGTGTATTAAACGCTGCAAACGTATTAGCTGATCTTTTGGCTTCTCATGCTACGTATATTAAGAAAATTGACCCAAAAAAAAAAAAAAAGTTTTATAATGTATAAGTTGACCCAAAAAAAAGAACACTTAAAATAAAATAGTCCTCCTTACAGTTATCCCAAATAATTTTCAGACCAAACCATAACAGACCTCAAAACATAATTAAGCCGAAATTAAAAAGGCCAACAAATATTCCTAACCAAGAATAAACCGGCTAAAACCGATAAAGTCAACCAACCGATGGCAGACACTGTCCCACGAAGGTTCCTTCTACCGTTTGAATGACGCGATCCACCAGTCGACGTATAAACAAAAACCACGCCACGTCGCCGACCTCTCCCTCCACTGCTGCTCCTACCACCACCACTTCCTCCACCTCCGCCGCGACCACCGCCTCCCTTAAGAACTCATTTAACAACAACATCTAAATCTCCTTTAAATCCAACAACGTCGATAGGTAAAGTCTCGTTATTCGTATGAACTGATGAGCTAACGGAAGATAGATTGTTCTGAAGATTAAAGATGACAAGAATATACAAAACCAACGATACTTTTCTCAAATCCATTTTCTTTTGATTTTGGTTTTGTTTCTTGACTCTTTTTTCCTTTTGTTTTCTATTTAAATAAATTATAAAAGATCTGTGTCCAAATTGTAACTTTACTTAAAAATGAGATAAGGAGGAAGAAATAGAACGCGGCATGAGTTGTTGTTGCCCGTTTCGACGTGGTCTCATTAAGAAGTTGTGTCTGAATTTTCTGATATATATTTAGACATTTTAAATCAAATATCTATACTTATTCTTATCTAAAATTACTTTTAAAAAATAGATTTTACTATGGAAAATAGCATATAAATAACACCTTCTAAATTCAGTTTTGGTATTTTTAAAATTTATGTGTAGGATATTTCGCTGAATGTCGACTAAAAAAGAAAATTATTTAGCAAAAACAAAAAAGAAAAAAACAAGTTTGGTCCATTTGTACTTTAGGCCGCGTGAATTAATGGACTGGTCCGTAGAGCATTTGCAGGTTGCTCTGTTTCTTCCTTGTACTGTCGCACTATTACGGAAATCATATTGATGACACCTTTGAATTCTATCAACCTTTTATCTACAATTCAAATTCTAAATTGATCTTTAAAAAATATCCATTTCATATATGTATTAATATTTTATAAATTAATACTTGAAAAAATTATATAGAATCTTTGGTTTTATTTTTTTATTGTTGAGGACTTTTGATGAAACAAAATTATAAATCAATTTTCATTTAAACTAAATCTAAAAATGTTAAAATACTTCTTAGGGTTTCTTAGATCAGATGCATCTTTGTTCTCTTCTTTCTCTTCTTCAGATTCAGCAACTTCATTGAACTTCTCCATAAACATTCTGCAATCTGAATAGAGAAATAAGACTTCATTAGCTTACAATACATTTCGGCTCAGAAACTATTGAAAAGAAAAACAAACAATAAATTATGGCAATTGGCAAATCATATTGGTTTCAGCCTGAATGCAACAGTTGATCGATATCCCATCACAATGTCAAGATTGGGTTGGGGCAAATTAATCTAAACCGAATAATCCAATCGAAACCAAATTTAAACTACGAAAAAAAATTTGAATAGATAGTAAATTTCACTATTCGAATAATCTAAACCAAATATCAATCTAAAAAGGGATATCCGAAAGATTTTTAAATATAAGTCTAAATATTGAATATTTCTTAATACTATTTTTTTTCCTAAAATACCATTTTTCATTAAAAATACATTGAACACTAAAAATAAGTTATAGAAGTCTAATAATTTTAATAATTGATTTTCGATTGAAGTTTTTTGGGTTTAGTATTTTGGATTTAGTTTTATTCTGTGATGTTTTTTGTAAAAATAAATGTGGTACTTTTCGTAATGATAATTTGTTAAGAAAAAAAAAAATTTGTGGCGTTCTGAAAATATTGATCACTGGTTTTTCCCAAAAATATTCCAAAATCCTACTAAAAAGTGAAAATTAACAGAAATATTAAAATAAACTTCAAATCCTTGAAACTAAACTCTAAACTCAGAACAACTCAAATATTAAAATTAGACTTCCTAAAAATACCACAAATCGAAAACTAAACTTAAAAAAAAAAAAAAAATCCTAATACATGGGCCTAGTTAAAGGCTTATAAGCCCATCTTTCATTTTACTGAAATCTAATCTCTCATCTTCGTATCAGTAACTCTCTGCCTCCGCCAAAACCTTTTATCCGACGACTGAAATTCGTAAAACCCCTGAGAGTTTCGGAGGATGAGACTCTCCCGTTTCGATACTCGTTCCCTCAACGAGGTAGCTATCCTTCGTCAATTTCGTCCCTTCGTCTCTAGAACCTTCTCTACTAACGCTAATGAAGGTAACCATCCTAATTTTCTACCGCTCCATTTTCTTATACTGTATCCGGCTAACCAATGAATCTAATCGATCTGAGCAGACCTAAGTCGATCTTCTTTTGAATCCTCCGAAAATTTCGATCTATTTGGCGATTACAACACCAACGATGAAAAAAGCAGTGGTTTCTTCCAGCATCTCGGTAATGCTGAGAAAGATAAGCGTCATTCTTATGGATTTAATCGACCGTATGGGTCCGGGTCCATACTCTCCGCTGGTGGTGGTTCTATGAACAGGGACGAGAGATTTGACCCTTCCTCCGATGGCGTCGATGGGAAATTAAAGGAAGCTTCACTTCTTTTCAATTTTGACGAAGGAGAAAGCATGAAGGATAGTTACTCGTTCAGGTCTGATGACAACCTTCGGGGCCTTAATAACTACTACCCTAGGGTTGGTTTCTTACAATCCTTGTTTTATCGAATCTATCTATACCAATCATATGAAATTTATTCTACTCAAAGTTATTTTGTCCTGTAAATCATCATTCAGTGATTTGGATTCATGTTATTCGAACGTTTGGTCATGTATAGTGTGTTCTAGGTTTGGGTATTTGGTTCTGGTTGTTCCCCTATTTGTTCAGTTCTTGGGATATCTAAAATTTGGAACCAACCCTAAGAAAATCGATTTGGCTCGGTTCGAATACCTCTAGGTTTCGGCCGGTTCAAATAGTATAAATCAAAGAACCGATATATATATATATATATATATATAGATCGGGATGGGTTTAGTTTGGTTCCTTTTGTACTTGGTTGCTTTGATCAGAGTCGGACACCAAACTTACTTACTTCTGTGCCAAGCAGGATTTGAATTTTAAAAGGCCGATGCAAAAACCTAGACAGAGTAACAAGCCTGAGATAACTACAAAAGAAGTTCTGTCTAAAGCTGATTTCAGGGTGAGTGTAATTTGTTTCTAAACAGTGAATGAGATACAGTTTGTTTCTGTTATTCTTTTTGTACTCACGTATGAAATATGTTTTTTTGAAACAGAATGTTAGGTTCCTTGAACAGTTCATCACAGAAGCAGGGATCATCATTAAGAGAAAGCAGGTCAAATTGGATGCTTTTAGTCTAAATTGATTTCTACAATACGTGACACATGATGAAACCCTCTTTTTAATCATCTCTTGCACAGACTGGCATCAGCGCTAAGGCACAAAGGAAGATTGCGAGAGAGATCAAAATAGCTCGTGCATTTGGGTTGATGCCTTTCACAACAATGGGTACCAAGGCGTTTACTTTTGGGAAAACTATGGAGAACAGAGACCAAGATTTCGAGTATGAAGTGCTCGATGATGATGATGATGATGAGTTTGACAATGAAATTGCTTGAATTGGAAGAATTGAATTTTTGCCCTGACTAGGGCGGGTTAGTTTTCCTTTCTGGGGAATAAGCCGATGTTACCAAGTTGAGGATATGTGATTGACTGAGTCTAAAGTTGTTTAATGTCACTAAGTCCCTCTTATAGCAAGGATTAGGACTTGTAACTTAAGGCTCTAGTTTGTTACTTTTGTCTAATTCCAACATCAGTCCGTGTATCTGTAAAGATTATGGTTTCCATATTTTACAAATCAAGTATCAACTCATGCTATTACGCTTGCAATTCGGCACAGGGCAATTCGGTTCGGTTAATTCTGATAATGAATCGGGTTATCGACTTTAACCGGTTAAAATTTCGGTTAAAATATCATTTTGGATTGGTTGGAGTAATTCGAATAATTGTGGGGTAATTCGGTTTAGGTATTTTCTCTGTTAATTAGGATAATTTTGTTTATTATCAAAATTTTGGTTTAATTTCGATTTTATGTTAAAAAGTCAGTTAATTAAATATTCAACTTTGCTTTCCATCACTTATTGATTGAATTATTGATTGATAGCCAAAACCGAACTTAAACAAAAAATTCTGGTTTGGTTCGACAATCTCGATTTGGTTCGGCTACTACAGCTAATGAACAAACAAACATAAGCCGAATTGGAAAAAAGATCAACTCAATTTTTTTTGTTACAGAAAGACAATTTATCTGGTACTCCTATGTGTTCTTGTCATCTCCATTTTTCTAATATTTTGGATTGTTTTCTTCTTTTGTTGAATCAACCTTTCGAGCCTATTCCTATCTGCTTCCGGAAGTTTACATGGTGGATCCTTAGAAGGTACGACTCTGGATGTTTCAAGCAAATCCTTCTCTTTTTGTTTTGCGAAGCAAAGCAATGATCCTGCGCATACTTCTCTAGCTGAAGATGGTCTCTCTGGTTTAAACTTCTGAAGCTTTGAGTACTCATTGATGAGATGAAACATATAGTCATAAACCTGGTTCATGCTTATGCTTTCCATGTAAGCCTGTCCTCTTTTTCCTATAGTTTCAGCCTGTCAAAGAAAATGCTTTAGAAACATGATTGGTGATCTTTAGGCCTAAGCAAAAAAATTGAACTCGAATCCGAAATAAAATATGAAAATATCTTAACGAATCCTACATGGTGCTATTTCAAATACGGGTAAAACCTGTATCGAACCGGAAATTCGAAGTAGAACTTGAAAGATTCAAATCTAAACCTAAATATTCAATATTCTTTTAATGATTAATATTAATATTAATTTTTTAGATATTTAATATATTTTCCTGTTTATTTTTTATATTTTGTGATATTTTTAATGAAAATAGTTTAAATTTTTGGGTTTATTAGTATTTTGAGTATCTTTTTAGTCCCTTTGGTTGAAAATACCAAAACCTAACCCGATCCGAATCCGGAAGAATCCAAAAATATTTGGTACCACAAACCCAAAAGCCGAACCAAACTAGAATCAAACTAGAACCAAAATATAAAATAACTCAAATGATTCTTTAAGCATCAATCCGAAAACCCGAAACCCGAATGGAGCACCTCCATATAACTTGATGTATCAATAATTAGATGAGAATGAGGAATATATACATGAGAGGGGTTGGCATTGCCCCAGTCCACAGCGAATTTGATGGACCGACATAAATCAATGGTAGAGATAGGCCAATAGTTTTCCTTGGGAAGAAGTCCTCTGCTGAAGAAATCTTCATACTCTGGTGAGATTATGAGTGTCATAGAACCACATGATAGGATATACTTGAGAGAAACTGACCAAGCATAACCCTCTGCATATATTTTGTACCTTAGGATACAAGCCAGCCAAGTTAGATCCTAATCTTCTAGTTAGCTTTGGGTTTCTCTTAGGACTTACCGGTGATTGCATTGATTAGAGAGCTTAGATTGTTCAAATCCACCTTTTGCTTCTTCTGACCAGTTCTGTATTTAAACACACACATCAGTCAGCATCATTATATGTTAGGAGGATTTACTGAAAAAAGGCGAACCTGACGCATAATCTGAGCTCCCCATAACCTTGAATGGTTACATTTCATGAGCTCTAATCGTATAGGTGACACAACATCAGGATTTCCTTTCCAGTAAGCTCTAGGTTGCTTTTTGTCCCACCTACTTCTCATAGATCCTTGCTTTATATCTCCAAATTCTTCTTCCCACGTCCTGAGATTTGTCTCCGACCTTCACAACAAGACTTAGGATTCAGTCTTTCAGACAAGAGTTCAACGACTCAAATGCCAAAGAGATATTATTAGTCATGGCAAAAATTCTGATCTAAATGGATTGAACCAAAATCACAAAATAATCAAATTGATAATTTCTTGAACTTTTCATAGATATCGGTTTGGTTAATAAACGAAAATCGAATAGACATCTGAAACAAAAAATAATATCCATAATACCGAAACCAAACCGAAATGGGTATTTAAGATCTAATAAATCCGAAAACTGAACCAAAATCAAATGAAACCAAACCGATTTCAATTCAACTTATCTAAAATATTTTAAAAGTTGAGTATACCGAACCAAATCTATGATTTTATTTTATTTTTAGTGTATTTCAATTAAATTATCAGTTTGGATATTTACTATCCGAACTAAGAAATAACAGAAGATATTTTGGTTATTTTGTTTGTTTCTCTCTAAATATTTGAAACCGAACGAAACAAATGAATATCAAACCGAAACCAAAACGATTCCATTTCGATCTAAAATTAGTATCCAAAATACTCGAAACCGACAATACCGAACCAAACCGAGTCAAATATACGAGTGCTTACCAGCCCCAAAATGACCAATCCGGAAAAGGAATGTCTAGATGAGCTTCATTGGTACAATATCGGAAAAGTGGAGCAGGGATGAGGTCGGTCCGGTTGATGATTGGTTTGTCCATGCAATCAAACATCATATCGACATCAGGAACCATCCTTGGATACTTGTTGAGTAGTTGAAGAATTCCCCAAATGGTGAATATCATTCTGCTCTGAACACAAGCGTAATAGAGATCAACGTATAGCTTTCCTGATAGTATCACAACTCGAAATGCAGCATTAGCTTTTGCCTTCTTCATGTGCTCTTTAGTCACTCCTGTTTCTGCCCATGGCTCTAAGTCTCGGTGAATCCACCTGGCTTTTCACCAAATCAAAGATATCAACGGTTTACGCCAATAAAGAAAGTTTGATTAATAATCTATTTGGGTTTTGGAGTGAGCATCCATTCAGTTATTTTTTTTCTCGGTTAGAATACGATGGAGTTCGATTATACGAAAAATACGATTGATATAGAAAAAAAAAAATATTAAAATTTTAAAAGGTATATGAAACATATAAATATTTAAATTCTTCTTTCTCTTGTCAATAAATTCCATATATTAATCAAATAAGGATATATAGCAATTAAGAGATTATGATTTATATGGAAAAACAATACTTCTCGTACTCGTGGACTTTTAGCTAGACTATCTATGTGGACATTAAAAAATAATAATTTTTCTTATAAACAAATATAAAATTAAGAATAAATATATTAAAAATTATTAAACAAAAAAATATATCAAATATTAATAAATATATGAAAATTTAAGTTAAGTTTCAAATATTTAGGATATTTTTATTTTTTTGGTTAGTGAAACTATTGATCCATCCGAAATTTTTCTCGGTTCTTTTTGGATACCTTTTTTTCTCTTTTTTTCAGTCGAATTCGGGTTTGGGTTCAGATTTTTTGCGTCATGCAAAAAAATCATTTAAACGTAATCGATGTAATAGGTTTGATTCCGACAAACCTGAAGAAATCTGACGCAAAAAATCATTTAAACGTAATCGATGTAATAGGTTTGATTCCGACAAACCTGAAGAAATCTGGACATTGCGATCTCTGGGTTTGAGGACCAGATCCGGATTCTGACAGAAGACTCTTTGGTTCGACGACGGTGTTGTACGGGCATGAGAAATAAGAGCACTGGATGATTCGATAAGCCTGAGAACGTTTAATAGCTTCTGATTTGAGTGGGAAGATGTGCCACGGCGTTGGTTCTAAGTTATGTCCGGCTAGAGTTTTTGTCTGAGCTATAAAGTCATCCACCTGCTCGACGAAATTACCCACTGAGACCCAAAAAAAATTCATTGTTGAACAATACAAAGCTAATTCAGCTCGGAATTTAGATCCAACAATCACGGAGAAAAATAGAAACCACAATTTCGAGTTTTGACAAATTCCTCACTGAACAAATATTTTCAATATGAAATCTGAGAAGAAGCGAAGCAATTGAGATGTCTAATGGAGAAGAGGAAAGAGACCATGTATAGAAGAAGAGCGGTGAAGGAGAATAAGGAGAGAACAATAACGCATAACAGGAGATTTGAAGGTGTACGTGGATTGCTTTTGTGAGCAAGACGGATTCGAAGACCCATTTTTCTTTTCCTTCTTCTGCAAAACTTTTCTCCTTCTTCTTGGTATCCTTCAATGGCTCCACGATTCTCTGCTTTAATCGGTTAATACAGTACTCCGCTCGATGTGGAGCTAACTTTTTCTTTTCTTTATAACTTTGATTTTTTCATTCTGAGAAATTATATTGTAACACTCACCAGAATTAGAAATTTTCAAATTTTATATTTTAATAAATTATGTTGATTTAGTTGATGATAGTTAAAATTAAGATATATCAAATATTAAAATTTTATATTTTTGAAAATTATTTTATTTTTTTAATAGGCCGATTCCGAAAATGTTGTTATTTTAAACTATGAAATTTATGTTTTTTTTGTGTAGATAATAATCCATTCAAATTAAGAGATTTTGTTAAATATTAGAATTTTACATTTTTGGATTTATGTTTATTGGGTGGATAATCTATTATATTAAAACAGAATAAATCTACTTAAAAA
>OVAU01003539.1:0-10986 GCA_900406315.1 Biscutella laevigata subsp. laevigata
AAATAACAATTTTCATAAGCCATATAATTATCAAAGTCCTAGCAAAAATCAGTAAAGAAATCAATCAAAACAGTCATAAAATACTTACATCATTAGCCATCACTAGCTACTGTCTGTGTAGTTCCTGAAAAATGATAGCAAAAATATTAGATTAAGCTAAACAAACTTGGCTTATGAATGTATTACAAGACTGGAAACCATAGATGTTGCATAGATGTTTGATTCCTCATTGATATAAAGCAAACCATAGATGTACATAAACACATAACAGATTCTAGATAATTATCCTAAACCCTTTTGATGAAAGGAAAGAAGGGACAAGGAAAAGAACAGTTTGACTCATGGTTTCTATGGATCTCAAAGAGACAAATCTTTTAGGACTCATGTCAGAATCAGAGACCCAAAAAAGCGACAATAAGACAGTTCCAAAGAGTTACAAGTGTTGTCAAACTAAACTCACTTCATCTCACGCTAGATTACAATTAACTTAATTATCACCGTATAATTATATCTACAAATCTCAATTCTTGGTCATATAGCATAATATACTTAAGAGAAAAATCTGAAATGTTATGAATCACGTGGAGGAGCTCAAGTTCAATGTCAATCATTAACAGACTAAGAAATCAAACTAAGAAATCAAACCAATCACTCAAAACCAGGCAAAGAAGTATACCCAGGAACTAGAATCATCCAAAAATCAATGTGACACAAAAGTTTTTAGTGGATTTGCTCATAATTTAACTGTACCATTCAAACATATATCAAAAAACAACATTTTTCTTCACTGATTTCCATCAAAACCGAGAAATCGAAACAAGAAAGACGTGAAGAAGAAAATTGCAGAATCTCTTACCAGAAGTGAAGAAGTAGCAGGAAACTACGAGTACTTGAGTTTATAAAACGATGACCCACGATTATGTACCACCAATCTGTGCCTGAAGAATTCTGAGACACCAAAATCAGAGGAATGAATGTAAAGTTGAATCCATTACAAACAATAAACAAAGAAGAACCCATGACGAATAACACACCTTAGAGTTGTGAGATGCAAAGATTTCAGAAGATAAGAAGAAGCCAACGACAATTTTCAGTTTTGCTAGAGACTAATCCGACGACAGCGACGAGGAGACATCAAATTAGGTTTAGGTTTTTTCGTAATATAAAATAAAATTTAAGGTTATTTTGGTCTTTTGCAGTTTTTGATCGCTGAGTTTAAAATCAATCGCTCGGAAAACCAGCGATCAAAATTGTTAAAACGAAAATCGCGAGCGTCAATCGCTAGCGGCTATCGCTCACTCAGCGATTCACAAACGAACATAAAATGATCGCTATCGCTAATCGCTGCCGCTAGCGATAACGAAACGAACATGGCCGTATTTTAGCATTTGATTCTTCATTGGCTCTCCTCAAAGTTAAAGCCCTTTTTAACAGCTCTCGCTGAGATCAGGAATGGTTTACGAAACAATCATCAAATCTGTGCAAAACTCAAAGAAATTACTTGTGAACTCTGATTTATGCCATCAGATTAGATCCATCTCGAGCTTGAAAGTGGTATGGAAGAAAGACACGAGGCTCGACGAAGCTATCGAGCAAGACAAGAGGTACAAGCTTTGTGCTCGTGTTGTGAAAGAAGTGTTGAACGAGCCTGGTCAAGTCATTCCACTCAGATACCTTGAGAAACGTCGAGAGAGGTTACGCCTCAACTTCAAAGCTAAGAGCTTCGTTGAAATGAATCCTTCTCTGTTCGAGATCTACTACGATCGTATCAAACCCAAATCGGAGCTTGTTCCATTCATCCGCCCCACCGTCCGTCTCAAGGCTTTCCTCGAAGATGAACAGAAGATCTACGCGGAGAACGAGTTGTTGATTGTTTCGAAGCTCTGCAAGCTGCTGATGATGGCTAAAGATAAGGTTATCAATGCGGATAAACTTGTTCATGTGAAGAGAGAGTTTGGATTTCCGAATGATTTCCTGCTGAAATTGGTTCACAAATACCCAAATTACTTCCGGCTTACTGATCAGTCATTTCTCGAGCTCGTCTCTTGGAATCCTGATTTCGCCGTGTCGACCATTGAGCAGAGAGCAAAAGATGAGTCCTTTAAAACCGGTGTTCGAGTTCGACCCAATTTCAATGTGAAATTGCCGTCTGGGTTTTTCCTGAAGAAGGAAATGAGGGAGTGGACAAGAGATTGGTCAGAGCAAGACTACATATCACCATACGAGGACGTGTCTCACTTAGATCAAGCTTCCAAGGAAATGGAGAAACGAACCGTTGGTGTTGTACACGAATTGTTATCTCTCTCGTTGTTGAAGAGAGTCCCTGTGCCTATACTTGGCAAGTTCTGTGACGAATTCCGATTTTCAAACGCATTCTCTAGTGTTTTCACTCGTCACTCTGGTATATTCTACTTGTCTCTGAAAGGAGGGATCAAGACTGCAGTGTTGAGAGAAGCTTATAAAGATGATCAACTCATTGATAGAGATCCTTTGCTGGCTATCAAAGATAACTTCCTTAAGTTATTAGAGGAAGGATGGCAAGAGAGGAAAGATAGGCTTAAGCTACAGAGGGAACAAGTTGCGAGAGATAGAGAGATTATGTTAGCAGCTAATAGCAAGGAGCCTAAAGAGCGTCTCTGTGATTATGACTAACTAGAACGAACAAGCCTCTGTCTAAACAATCTTCTGTTCTAGGCCTTTACTCTTTTGCTTAAGGTTTGAGTTTTTGGCTAGTAAACTTGTTTGACTACTTAGGAAAGGAAGATCTGTCTCGGTCCCAATCCTGAATTCGCTTGTTTTCGTTTTGTGGGATTGGTTTATGGCATTGTTTCAGATATGAATAAAGAACTATTGGAGATTAGGATCAATCAAAACACAGTTCAACACTTGATTTTGTTCACACATGTTCCCTTTTGATCAAATCCGAGTTTGGACTCAGAGTCATGCTTTTGGAGTTGCAGCTATTATGGTTCGGGAATTTTTAAATTGGTTGTGGATATTGTTGTAGTGGCAGAGAGAAAACTCTCATTAAAGAAAGCTCTACAAGCAACCTAACATCAAAGTCACGCTAATTAAATGGAGAACTCAGTATCACCTAAAATCCTCCTGCAACTCTCTTTGTGCCTTCTTGCACCTTTGAATATATAAAGGAGACCAAACCAAAGATCTCTCTTCACACACAAACACTCCATGGAGACACTTGTTCTTGTCGCTTTTCTCAGTCTTGCTCTCTCCTCTTTCTCACGAGGCCAAAGAATCGTCCAGATTCCACCACCACGTCCATTATGTGCGTCTCAGTACGCACTGGCTAACTACGCCTGTGCACGTCTCCCCATGAACACTGTCCCTCCACCTTCTCCCATTTCCCCTCCCCATGCTCCTATCGCGCCTCCGCCTCCTGACCACGACCATGACCACGATGATGATGACGATCATGACCACGATGATGACGATGACCACGATCACGACGATGATGATGATCACGACCATGACGATGACGATGATCACGACCATGACGATGACGATGACCACGACCATGATGATGATCACGACCACGATGATGATCACGACCACGATGATGACCACGACCACCATGACCATGACCACGATCATGACAAGGACCATGACCATAATCATGACCACAATGATCACGATCACGATAACCATGATCATGACGACCACCACAACAGCCACCATCACAGGCGCCACCATCATCACCACCATCATCATCATCATAGACACAGAGCAGCAGAGACGTATGCGCAGCAAGAGTGCTGCAAGTGGTTGAAGCAAATGGACAACGAGTGCGTGTGCGACCTTCTGGTTCGGCTTCCGCCGTTGCTAGCAAAACCTATTCATAACTATACAGTCTATGTGGATGAGTCCTGCATCGTAACATTCGTATGTGGAGGCAGATTCATTCAGTGATTCTCTTTGCTTTCTAAACTCTACTCTCATGGTTTACCAAAAAAAAACTCTACTCTCATGTCTTCTTCTAAACACCTTTGTTCTTCTTCTTTTCCGTTTAGTTTAATCGTTGTACGTTCACACACTACACGAGTCAAAAGTCAACAAAACCAAAGCAAACAAAAAGTATATGCGCTTCGTTATCCTTTGCATATGGGCCAAAATTCCTAGGGCATTGATAACACACTTGATTTATAAATGCATAACACAGTAATAACAAAATAACAATAATGAAATTCCAAGAAATGGAGTATTTATTTCTCCCGTGATCAATCTATCATTAATCACTAGGAAAGTCTTTAAACACACATGCATCGATTTTAATAATTACCCATTTATTGATGTTTATACTCGTGAAATCAAATTATAACTTCTTCCTTATAGTCTTCTCAATACGAATGATTTCTTCCTATACAAGTAAATAAGAACAAACAATTCACTTCTAACAAATGGAAAATTATCCTCCTCCCACAGTCCACCAGGTTCGTCTCTCTCTCTCTCGACCTTATTACCATGATCCTCTCTGACTGAGTTGTTGTTTTTACAGCAGAGTCGTGTTCTGAAACTGGAACCCAACTGCTGTACGGAATGTGCTATGAAGGTGAAACGAGCCATGCTTAAAGTTGATGGTTATACATATTCTCTGTTACACAAATTTATAACTTTATCAGACTAACTCCCATCTAATCGTAGCAAACGTTGGATTAACTTAATTGGTTTACTCCCGTAGGAGTGCATTCGATAAAGGTGAATTCAAAGGAGGGGACGATACAAGTCGAGAGCGAGATCGACCCTCAAATTCTTATTGCAATGGCAGCTAAAGCCGGCAAAAGAGCCGAGCTTTTGTGGGAATCTCAACCGGATAACATCTCAACCACTACTCCTTCAACGGACATAGCCACCCACCTCAGCAACTTTGACCACACAGCACATCTACAAGACTTGCTTGATAAATACGCTACCGGGATCAAACATATGGAGATCGTCGACAAGAGAGTCACCAAAATAACCTTTAAGGAGTCCCTTGATCATCCCCACACCAACGCTTGTGGTGGACAAACCACTGCTTCTGGCGGATGTGGTAATGTTGAGGCTACTCCTCCTCCTCCTCCTGCTGCTGCTTCTTCACCACCACCACCGTCTGAGATCAACTATGCTCCTTGTAACATCAATCAGGTAGTAGAACCTCCGGTTGCTAATGTTAGTTGCAGTAATGAAAGGACTACTTGCCGTGTGATGTAATCTGAACATCTCGCCTAGTTTAGGTAACAATTGGAAACTATATTTATACTATATAACCCTCGCAAAGACTAAGAGTTTGCAGAAATCTAAGGACTTTTACTACACAAAAAGATTTTTTACTACACAATTGTTTGTGGCAACAATCAATCTTGCACAAAGAATCATCAAACACACAAAACACAAAATCCTATACTCTTGACTCATGATGAGTTACTGATCAGTGAGACTACCGACTCTGGTGTCATATTCCGCCAAGTCTCTTTCTTGACTCGACATGCTTCTTTTGTCGGCCACTCGTTCAGGAACCCTTCGCTTTGGTTCAGTTTCTCTAACTGACAACAGTGTGTGTGAAACGTCTGAGGATCTACCTGAAGCTTGAAGTCAAGGGTGAACAACAAGTTCATCTCCAATCTGTTTAACTCTCTCGTGCTCACACCTCCCACTCTCGCGTAGTATGCGTTGTTGAAATACCTGCACATCACCAGAGATCAATGATTCTTTTTTAAAAACAGAAGTCTATAGCCTCAACTAAAAACATCTTAAATCTACAAAAAACATAGTCTGATCTTTCCTAATTTCCTTCTCTCTGCGTTGTTTAATATATTTGCCCTTTCATACCCCGAATGGCCAATAAGTCGCAAGGAGTGAACGACATACCTATCGTCGAAGACTTTGGCGGCTAACATGACACTTGTAATGACAAGGCGGTGGACATTAAGCGGCTTGAGATGAGCTCGTGTCCTCTGGAGGAACCGTTGAATGTAGATATCTGCAACGACGAAGCAGGAAGGGCTGCAGCCAGAATACTTGAAAATGCGATCCAAGTAGGATGCAATGCTGATCTCAGGAGGAGATCTCCCGTCAAATACAGTCACTGAGTCTTGGATATCTGCCGACGATTTCTCATCATTAGACAACACAGATCTCTCCAGAGATGAAGCGAGACGTGACAGAACTGTCGGTGGATTCTTCAATCGTTTTCCCTCTATTATGATCCCCAATCTAAGATATACACCCGAATCAATGAAATCTGTGTCCGTTTCCATTTCCGGAGCGAATCCAAAATGGATATCTTGAAACTTGCATACGAATTCCTCTATCGGACTAGGCTTCTTTCAAGTTGGGCAACTAACTCTAAACAACCACCAACAAATCATCAGAATTCAGAGAGAGAGAAAAAGGGAGGGGAACTTGCGAGAATTTTGGGTGAAGAAGTTGAGAAAGAAGAAGCTCCGGCCATGGAAGAACATCCCCACACAAATCTCTATCTCCGGCGCTTCTTCCTTCTCTTCTCTGAATCGTGAAGAATATAGGAAGTTTCCATTATTGCGTTTATTTAAAGAATAATGGTAGGAGGCGTATTGTCACTTTCAGACAGTTCACCGTCGGTGAGTCCACCTGGCATTTCTGTCGTATTCGTTAATATATTATTGAGCTTTGGGCTCTTATTAGTAAAAATTACTACTGGGCTTTAGGCTTTTATATGGGTTATACAGTTATTCTCTAGTTAGGGGCTTTATTGTCATTTAAGAGGTAGAATAAACCCTAATTTTAATGCCGATTGATTTTTGAACTTTTGATTTTGAATTGTTTAATATTTTTTTTTGAAAAATCCATCATTGCCTCCATTATCAATCATCGCGCGGATCAATGATTCTCTCACTCACGCCATAGATAGAGCTTTCCTTTTTTTATAATTCTCATCTTCTACGTTATTGGTAACTTTGACATCCATTTCGATTCGCTGCGAAGAAAACAAGGTGACGTATATCTTCCTTCTGGGTTTTCGCTTCCTCTTCTGATTTGAGATCTCTTCTTCTCGTTTTTTCCTTTAGGTAGTAATCTTCGGAATATCTTTGTAGATTTTTTTTACTGGAGTTTTTCAGCATTTCCTTAAAAAAAAAATCAGTTTTATATCTTAGAAATGTTAGCCGCTTTTCTATCTACATTAGAAATGTCATTGGATTCCGCATCGCCATTTTCGTTTTCCTTTGGATCTACTCTACTTTTAAGTAGAATGGTGCTAGTTGATTTATTGATTTATTTGTCTTGAAAGCAGGATGGATCCTTCAGTTAAAACCACACGGAACCGTGCTTTTTCAGTGATGATGTGGCCTCCGAGTAAGAGTACCCGGTTGATGCTCGTCGAGCGGATGACTAAAAACATTACGGCCCCATCTATCTTCTCCAGAAAGTACGGCCTTTTGTCTGTGCCAGAGGCTGAGGAAGACGCCAAGCGAATTGAAGAATTGGCTTTTGCTGCTGCCAACAAACACTTCCAGAACGAGCCTGATGGTGATGGAACCTCTGCTGTTCAGGTCTATGCAAAAGAATCCAGTAAGCTTATGCTTGATGTCATCAAACGTGGCCCACAGGTTGAATCCGAGGTGGAGGTTAACAAGACTAATGCGGGTATCTTGTTTGATATATCCGGTGGGCGTAGAGCATTTATCGATGAAGAGGAGGCTCGTGAACTCTTGATGCCTTTGGCCGAGCCTCATAACTCTTACACTAAGATCCGTTTTAGCAACAGGAGTTTTGGATCCGAAGCAGCCAAATTTGCTGTGAGCGTCTTGTCTTCCATCAAAAATCAGCTGACCGAAGTGGACCTATCTGATTTCGTTGCTGGAAGACCTGAGGCAGAAGCACTTGAAGTCATGAATATGTTTTCATCTGCTTTGGAGGGTTCTAAGCTAAGGTATTTGAACCTTTCGGATAATGCTCTCGGAGAAAAAGGAATTAGAGCATTTGGTTCTCTTATCAAGTCTCAGAATGACTTAGAGGAGCTATATCTGATGAATGATGGCATTTCTGAGGATGCTGCACGAGCAGTTCGTGAGCTACTCCCTTCTACAGGCAAATTAAGGGTTCTTCAGTTTCATAACAACATGACAGGAGATGAAGGAGCAATTGCCATCGCAGAGATAGTGAGGCAGTGTCCATCTCTGGAAGATTTCCGGTGTTCGTCTACAAGGATTGGTTCAGAAGGTGGTGTTGCGCTGGCTGAAGCACTTGAGTTCTGTATCCACTTGAAGAAACTTGATCTACGTGACAACATGTTTGGAGTGGAAGGTGGTATTGCCCTGGCCAAGACGTTATCAGCGTTGCCTAATTTAACTGAGATCTATATGAGTTACCTGAACCTGGAGGATGAAGGAACAGAGGCACTGTCTGAAGCTCTACTTAAGTCTGCCCCTTCTCTTGAAGTTCTAGAATTGGCTGGTAACGATATTACTGTCAAATCTACTGGGAAATTGGCAGCTTGCATCGCCTCAAAACAGTCTCTAACAAAGCTGAATTTATCTGAGAATGAACTCAAAGACGAAGGTTCTATCTTAATCGCAGAGGCAGTTGAACGTCATGATCAGTTGGCTGAAGTTGACCTAAGCACCAACATGATCAGAAGAGCTGGAGCAAGAGCCTTGGCACAAACTGTTGTGAAGAAACACTCTTTCAAGCTTCTGAACATTAATGGAAACTTCATATCCGAGGAAGGTATTGACGAGGTAAATGACATGTTTAAGGACTCCCCGGACAAGCTTGGTCCATTGGACGATAATGACCCTGAAGGAGAAGATTTTGACGATGAATGTGAAGAAGAGGAAGGCGAAGAAGACAAAGAACTGGAATCAAAGCTCGGAGGTCTGGAAATCAAGCAAGAGAAGGAATAGGACGCAATACTCTGTTGCTATGTAGCTAGGTTCAGTTTTATCTCTCTCTCTATACATATATCTATATGGTGAACTTTTTCTTTGGAGTAGGCATGTACGGATCTACTATTGTCTTCAGTTCTATTCCTTGAAACGGAAGTGTTATCCTTTCTAAGCTAGAATTGTTGTTGATCTTTTGGTTATGAATTTAAACGGTCGTTTAGCTGAAATCATGTTCATCTCATATGAGCCAGAGGAAAAATAGCACATTTTACAAAGGAAGAAATGTTTCTAGCCTATGCAGCCACTGGAGTTTTGAGGGCTTCGAGTATCTTGTCATCTAACTCGAACTTCATCTCCTTCTTGTCTCTGCCAATCTTCAAATACTCTTCAAATCTCTCCTTGAGATCTTCAGGTAGATTCGTTTTACTTTCCCAGCCTAATATCTCTTTCGCTGCTCTTGGCTCCGCATAGAAATGCTGAAATCATACAAGACAAGAGGGTTATGAAACTAATCAATAAAGGAGGAGAACTAGGTTCAGTTTACCATGTTTCTGAATGGAAAAGCCTTCTTGGCGTCGACCCCAACGGCTTTAGGGTCATAGTGAACGATCTCAACAGTTTTGCCAGCAGCGGCGGCGCAGAGTTTGGCCATACCGTCAAGAGTAACGGCTCTGTCGCTAACGCAGTTGAAAATGTTACAGCAGGCAGCCTCAGGGTTGTTCACGGCAGAAGTCAGCATCGAAGACAGGTCCCTCACGTGAGAGATGTTGGTTAGCTGCAATCCTGAGCCTGGGATTGGTACTGCTCTGCTCCTCACAATCCCTGGGAACAAACAAGAATCACTGAAAATGTTTTTAGTGTTGAATATTTGTTTTTGGGTTTGGAGAAACTCACTGTCGAAGAACCATTCTTCGCAGTCTTTGTTGTTGCCAGAGCCGATCATGTACTGTGGTCGAAACGAAGCCCAGTTCCCGAATGTCTCTGCTAAGTACTTCTCCACTCCCACGTGTCCTGCGTCGGCTTTGACTGCATCCTACACATTTGGAGAAGAAGACAATGATAAGAAGTCTTTTTCTTTCAAGAATGTATTGTGTGTTGATAGATTTACCCCTTCAACGTGTGGAGGTTCTTCGGTGGATTTGTAGATCCCGGCGCTGCTTATGAACAAGAATTGCTTCACTCCGGAGCTTTTAGCCCAATCCACCACTGGCTTAACAGTATCCAAATCCTTGCCGTTGTTGTCAAGCACAACGTCAAATGTTTCACTTCCGAACACAGTCGCAACATCCGCCGGGTTTCCCCAAACCGTCTTTCCTCCGCCGCTGACAATTTCCTGTAGACAGATTGTCGAATTCGTCAGTCGGGATTTGAAAACACTTTAAAAGTTGGTAATCTTACGGAGAATCGGTTGAAAGGAGGTTTCTTCATCTTTTCAGAAGATTCATCACCGATGGTCATGATGGTGACGGCGTGACCTGCGGAGAGAAGCTCTTTGGCGAAGTAAAATCCGATGACGGCGTGACCGCCGCTGTTGGTGTTGACAATAAGAACATTCTTCTTCTCACTGACGGAGCTGGCCTTAACGGAAAATGCCAGAGGAGACGACCTTCGAGAGGTCCTAATGGAAGAGTATGAGAAGAGAGAAGAAAAAGAAGAGAGAGAGGAAAAGGAGGAAGATGAAGAAGGGAGAGAGAAGCGATGGAGAGATGGAAGGATCAGTAGATTACTGATTGGAGAAGATGTTTTGGAGGAGAAAAGCAGAGAGGAAAATGATAAAGCAGCCATTTTTCCTTGTTCTCTGTTACTGAATCGGGTTTGATTGATCCAGAAAGAAGAAGATGTAAGGCTATTGTAGAGTAGAAGCAAGATAACATTACTACTAACGGTCGGTCCTTTTCGTTCAGCCTTTAATCTTCTTTTCTATATATATAAAACATAAATTAAAATATAAATATTTTGACCCACAATCAAAGCACTGAAGGTTACACGACGGATACATTGCAACCTTAGTTGGAAGCTACGGCCGATATCAGGCTGGATTTCTAAATGTAACAATGTCCAATATGTTGACAAAGATACAGTGACAATTAGGGGTGGGCACATTTCCCGTCCCGTCCTATCCCGT
>OVAU01003540.1:0-10986 GCA_900406315.1 Biscutella laevigata subsp. laevigata
ATCCTCGAGCATCAGAGAGTCGGATGTCTCGGTGTGTAATCATTCGTTAGTTTAATGAAAGTTTTTTCGCACCAAAAAAAAAAAAATATATATATATATATATAAACTTTGAAATTAGAGGGGAAAAAAAACTTTGAAACTAGATTTAAAATATTTTAAAATTAGATTTAGACAACAACAATATCACACTAGAAACTTAACATATTTTTTAAAATTATGTATTGTATAAAAAATTATATTTTATTAATTAATATTTTGTAATATTTTATATACGTGCTAGTTATTTATAAAAAGAATATGAATTTAAATTAATTATGATAAATACATAAATCATAATATAAAATACAAAAACTTTGAAGTTAAGTTTAGTTTTGTTTTCAGAGAATAATATCTATAAACTTGTATGAAGTTCTACAAAAAATTAATAGATTATTGTTTAGGAGATATTCTTATCCCCTTCAATTACCGGTTAAAATCGGGTTATAGGTTGTAACTTATCATTTAGAACAAACTAATAGTAGTAATTTAAAAAAAAAAAAAAAAATTGGTATTGTAGATGCCATAGATAAGACTGAGAAGAAGATCTTTAAAGCTCAATCATGAACTACTCGCCTTCTCGCACTTTTAAAACTCATCATAAATAATAAGTACGCCAAAAAATGTCTTTTTTTTTTTCTCTTTCCTTTTTTAAAATCCAAATCCTTATAAACTCATGGCTACTCTGTTCTTTACTTATACCTCACGTTATATTATATAGTTTCTATAAATGCTTCTCGAATTTATCTCCCTCTTCACATGACTTACCTTCCTTTCTCTCTCTATATATAAACCCTATCTACTTCCCTCTCTTTCTCAAAGGCAAATATGATGGTGGTGCGAGAGTACGACTCGAGTCGAGACTTAGCCGGAGTGGAAGACGTAGAGCGACGGTGCGAAGTTGGACCAAGCGGCAAGCTTTCTCTCTTCACTGACCTTCTTGGTGACCCGCTTTGTAGGATCCGACATTCTCCTTCTTTTCTCATGTTGGTAATTACAAATTCCCCAATCCCTTTCTTCTTCTTCGTCCTTACTTATCTCTAGCATAACCATATTTTAACTAATTTTCCACGATTCTTGATAAGATAAAGAAGATTCATAAAGATCTTTCATAACGGAAAATTATTAAAAAAACAGGTGGCGGAGATGGGTACGGAGAAGAAGGAGATAGTGGGGATGATCAGAGGTTGCATCAAAACCGTTACATGTGGCAAAACACTTGATTTAACTCATAAATCACAAAACGACGCCGTTAAGCCTATCTACACCAAGCTCGCTTACGTTTTAGGTCTCCGTGTCTCTCCTTCTCACAGGTAACATTCAGTTACACGAACTATTCTCTCGATTTCAAGATTTTGATGTTGACTAATTAACCGTTGATGCTCATACAAGATTTTGATTAACCGTTGATTGATTGTGTTTGCAGGAGGAAAGGGATTGGATTTAAGCTTGTGAAGATGATGGAGGAATGGTTTGTGCAAAACGGCGCTGAATATTCGTATATCGCTACTGAAAACGACAATCAAGCTTCTGTTAATCTTTTCACCGGAAAATGTGGTTATTCTGAGTTCCGTAAACCGTCGATTTTGGTTAACCCGGTTTACGCACATGGAATCAGTATCGCAAAGGGAGTCACTGTTATGAAACTGGACCCGGTTGATGCAGAGTCGTTATACCGACTTCGGTTTAGCACAACCGAGTTTTTCCCGCGGGATATTGATTCGGTTTTGGGTAACAGACTCTCGCTCGGGACTTTCGTTGCAGTGCCACGTGGAAGTTGTTATGGATCCGGGACTGGATCATGGCCCGGTTCGGCTAAATTCCTGGAGTATCCACCCGAGTCATGGGCAATGTTAAGCGTGTGGAACTGTAAAGACTCGTTTCGGTTAGAGGTTCGTGGGGCTTCACGATTGAAGCGTGTGTTGGCTAAAACGACGCGTGTGGTTGACAAAACGCTACCGTTTTTGAAACTTCCTTCGATTCCTTCGGTTTTCAAGCCATTTGGACTTCATTTTATGTACGGAATCGGTGGAGATGGTCCACGAGCGGTGAAGATGGTGAGATCGTTGTGTGGTTACGCGCATAACCTAGCTAAGGAAGAAGGAGTTAGTGTTATGGCGGCAGAAGTTGCCGGAGAAGAGCCGTTGCGGCAAGGAATACCACACTGGAAAATGCTATCGTGTGACGAGGATCTTTGGTGTATTAAACGGCTTAGAGATGACGTAATTGATGACTGGACAAAATCGCCACCTGGCGTTTCGATTTTTGTAGACCCTAGAGAATTTTAATGCTTTTTTCTTTTTAAACCATGTAATATAAGTAGAATCTAATTAGGAGTTTTTCTTCTAAGCTTGATGGGTTTGTTAGTTTAATCTTTTTTTGTTTTTGTTTTCTTTTTACGTGGGTGCTAAAAGTAGTGGTGGTAAGAGGCAATATCTCCTACTTTTGGGTTTGTGTCTTCTTGTCTTGTAAATGGATCTTGCTTTTTCAGATACTTGTTTTTCTCTCGATCAAACTAAAAAATGCCGACCTGATTATTATTTATTATTTTCTAAAGAGGAAGCTGATAATTACCTATTATGTAACTCGACACTTCGAAGACAAAATCAGAAATATGACATTAATAGTTTAAGGGGTGGTTAATCGGTTATTTGATTCGGTTTATTTGAGTTATATATTAAGTTTTTGGGATTTTTGATTTTTTATAAAATATTTTCATTTTGGTTTGGTTTAAGTTATCCAGGTTTCAATCTCTTAAAAAATCGTCAATTCGATAATAAATTATATACGATAGTTTAGTTTCATATTTTGTTTGGTTAGATTTATATAAATAGTAATGTAAAAATAAATATAAACATAAATAATTAATATTATAGATTGTAAATATATTTAGATATAATAGATTATTTATCTAATTAAAATATATAAGTTTTAATTAATTTTTATTAAACCATATATGATTTTATGGAAATCGAGTTCAATAATTTTGTCCACCCGTAAGAGAAGATGTGAATATATATAGAATAATAGAAATGAAACATATGAATATTAGTTTTAACTAGTTGGTCTTTTATAGGTGGGATTTAGTTCCTAGTACTATGCTAATTCAAGTTAGATGATTGAAAGGTACTCGAGAATAAAAACAACATTTGATATCGCAAATCATACGTGTAAATGATATGCATATCAATGTCATGGACCACACTTTGTTCTCCATTTTATGGTCCTAAAGATGTTAAAACTGATAGATTTTATAGAGCACGATGTGAGGAGTATTTGTCGACGTGTCTTTGTCAAAAAGAGGTATTGTCGAGTTGAGAGCACCGAGAGAGAGAGAGTCAGGGGAGAGTTTGTGCTAATATTAGTCACAAGTTCCTTGTTCAATCACATATTAAGACATGTGGATAACTTCGAAGAGATCGAGTGTTATGTGGATAAGATTTCAGTTACAAACGATTGTCTTAATTAGGTTTGCATTTTCTTGGCGAAATTTGGTTTTAGTGTTCACGGGGTTCTCACGTACGTAGCCGATCATCATGTGAATCTTAAGGATAATAAAGCAAAAGGAAGCAAAACGAAAATTAAATGCAACAATTTGAGAATTATATTTGTTGTTGATGTGCGAAATGAAACATTTTAACCATCTGTTTTCAACTGATAATCTACCTTTTTATACTGAAATATAACTTTTTTCAATTGAGTTTCTTAATTTAAACATCTCATTTTCATCTATCCCCCACAAAAATCCAGGCGTGATATATATATATATATATATATATATATATATATTCGAAAGGGAATACTCAATATGCGAGTGCGTCAATAAGCAAAATGATGTAACGTTAGTGAAGTTATATAAGTTTAAAAAAATAATAAGAGAAGAAAACGACGAAGAAGATTTTCAGTAACTGACGGTGAAAGTATCACTTTGGTCGGTCTAAAATATGGTTGCTCGGACAAAAACTCATTAATTTCTCTTCTCACTTTAATTTAAAGATGGTTTAAAATTTACCTGCTTATCTCATTTATGTATTTTTGTACGGCGTTTCCATATAAAATTAGGATTGCGTGGGATTAGATTATTTTTTAAAAAAAGTTTTTTTATTTTAATAATTAAAGGATATTATTATTGATCAAATTAATTAGAAGTATTATTATAAAACTACGATTTATATGTATAAAAAACTATTTAGGTTTTTGTTATAATTATCTTATTAGTTATAATATATACTAATATATTTAAAAGATTTTTGAATTCACGAGATTTTTATCTCTAAAAATGGAATAAAAATTATATTGTTGTTAGTCTAAAAAAAATAATATTATTATTGGTCAAAATAATTATTTAAACTATACTAATATTATTATTATTTGAAGTCTTGCATAGGATGTCTCTCCCATACATAAACTAAGGCATCTTATATTGTTTTAACACGATAATGTTTTCTATATATATTAGCTTCTGTTTTATTAATTTAAACAATTATTTGAAGTCTTACATAAGATTTAAAACGATAACGACTTGGGCCGTTAGTCCAGTCTCATAGAAGTCTCAAAACCATCCGTACACAAAGTCCATAAATAAATCAAAATTAACGACTTAATCACTAAGGAAAATTTGGAAATGGATACTAGCTTTTAGGGTTTTTAAGACAAAAATAACATTATTTGAATTACTCATAACAGCGTTGAGCAAATCATTAACCTAACACTTATTAAATTTCTATAACCAAAAAAAACAAAATCGAATTGATACTAAATCGATAATCGAATGGATACTCATAATAATAAAATATTAGTTCTATTTACTACTAATTAAACTTATTTTTAGTTAAATTAGATAAATATTTTTTATATAAATAATGTAATTATCAATAAATAATAAAACCAGAATTGTTAAATATAGTGCTAATGAAATATATAACATTTAATTTTCTATAAAATCTTACATCAGCTAGTTGTTATTCGCAAATTACCATAAGAAAAAGAATTAAAATCATAAAGATATGTATCTGCATGAAGTTTAATTTAGCATATGTTCAAATTAATTTTTAAAAATGATTTAGTTTAACATATATCCAAATTAATTTAACTTACACATCAACTAATTCACAAACATTAAAAAATAAAATTAAAAACATTTATTATTGGCGAAATTGTACATACTTATATACAATAATACTTATATATAATTAAAATTGAGAATTAGATATCTTAGAAAAATAAATTTAATAAAATTTAAGTAGAGATAAACACAAATTTGTTTTACAATTATTTTTTAAGATAAATCTAACAAAAATATAATATAATTTCAAAAAACCATATTTCAAATTAAAAGAGATATCAGAAACTTTTCCTAAAATAAGTATAAATAAATCTAGATAAAGATAAACTAAAAATTTTCTCAAATAAATCGAACAAAACTATGATAGTAAAACATACCATATTAATGAGAATGAGAAGTTTTTTTATGAGTACAAAGAGTATCCACAAGGTCGCAATTTATAATCGAAGATTGAAGATGAAAATTACGTGCACAAATAAGTTTATCTTTATCTAAATTAATATATAAAAATTTAGATAAAGATAAACTAAAAAAATTCTGAGATAAATCTAACAAAACTATGATAATAAAACATACCAAATTAATGAGAATGAGAAGTTTTTTTATGAGTACAAAGAGTATCCATAAGGTCGCAATTTATAATCGAAGATTGAAGATGAAAATTACGTGCACAAATAAGTTTATCTTTATCTAAATTAATATATAAAAATTTAGATAAAGATAAACTAAAAAAATTCTGAGATAAATCTAACAAAACTATGATAATAAAACATACCAAATTAATGAGAATGAGAAGTTTTTTTATGAGTACAAAGAGTATCCATAAGGTCGCAATTTATAATCGAAGATTGAAGATGAAAATTACGTGCACAAATAAGTTAAAACGCATGAGCATGACTAAATTTTCTTTAAAAGAAAAAAAATTCATAAAAGTACCCACTCAAGAAGTCTGTGTTTAGTTTCAAATCTTCTTTGGAAAATCTTATTTGGAAAATAACCATTCAAGAAGTGTGTGTTTAGTTTCAAACCTTTTTGGAAGACCTCCCTCCCTCCATCTCTCTGTTTTCAAATTTTACTTTTAATGAATCTTTATATTTTTACTTTATATTGATCCAATCGAAACTAACTATGGAAATATTTTTAGTTTTCTTTAAACCTAAATATTTAATAATTATAATCTCATTGTTTGGTTCAACAAAATTTAGATAGAATAAAATAAAATTAAGTAATATGATGCTGACTGAATCATGATTCCAATTTGTAATTCAACATTTAAAACATATTAGCTAATTTATAGAACCAATTTATCTTTGCTTATTACTTTCTTGAACAATGTGAGACTTTTCAAATATATTTTTCTAGGATATTTTATATTCGTTTTAAAAAGCTATTTTAATGCACTAAAATATATTAAAAAGATTAATTTTAAATTATTGTAACTATAATATGCATTGAAAAATAAAAATTATATATTCAAGAAGTGATCTAATCGCAATAGAATATTTCAATATTTTTTCTTTTAATATTTTTATTTTACTTTTAAACTTAAAGATTTATTATAGTCATTTTAAGAAAATTTCGAAATATATATAAAGTTATATTTATTTATACATATTGAAATAGTAAGATAGTATTATATTTTTTGTTATATTTATCTAAGAAGCGACGAAAAAGGTTTAAATGTTTTTTTTATAAGTGTTGTTTAAAAAATACGTTCGATCTAAGATTCAATACATAAATTTTCGTCTCGAGATTTATATCTGAATTTTATTCGAGATTTAGAGTGCTGTTTTTAGGCTAGTAAGGTTGAGTATAGAGATGATGACGGTCCCTGCCATAAGATGTCATTCGTTAAGACTTATTTGTTTAACATGACTCTACAAACTTAATATTTTTGGTACTATACGTTTTTACCCCGATCAATCAAGTTAATAAAAAAAATGTCTGGCCTAAAGAAAAGAAATCTATAAAAAAAATTGAGAAATTCTTAATATATGTATTAATTTTCTTACTACGATAATGTTTTTCTATTTATATTACCCTTATGTTTTATAAAATTTAAATGAAACAACAATTTTTTTAAGTCTTCCATAAGAAAATAAAACATAAAACGATAACGACTTGGGCCGTAGTCCAATCTCATAGAAGTCTCAAGACCGTCCGTACACAAAGACCAAAATAAATAAAAATTAACGACGACTAAGAATAACTTGCAAAGTATACAAGATTTTAGGGTTTTTAAGACTAAAGTAAATTAGTAAACCTAATTTCCTTTGTGATTATTATTTCATGAACACACTTGTTTGTTATTCCATTTTAATGTGACAACAACGCAAATTAAGAAAGCAAAGAAACCAAATCTAAACATCATTACCTACCAAAGGACGAAGAACACCATTAAAGGCAACAAAATGGTAAGCTTTGAGAAATTGAAGTTAGTCACGTGATGAACATTTAAGTGAACCTAAACAAAATATGAAATAGTCTCTTTCTTCTTCTAATGTTTCTTGCTTGTTGAAGAAGAAGACTTGGAATCATCATTAACAGAACCAGGACTCGAAGTTCCTGAGCTACTCATTATCTCTCCACTTCTCTCTTTACCACTCCAAAGCTTCGAGAACACTCTAGAAACTCCTAATCCTCCTCCTCCTTTCATCAATTTCGCTTTGTTCTCTTGTTGATTCTTCGCTAGTCTTAGATTTGCTAATTCACCTCTCAGCGCTTTAATATCTTCCGTATCCCAACCTTCTCTGTCTTCTTCAGTATTCGTCGATCTTGAAGCTGGAATAATCTCTGGTGTGCTGTTTCCTGTCGATGATGAACCGTTGTTGTTTGCTCTTACCTGTTCAAAGAAGAGCACTTGCACCACCACACGCATTGGTAGTCTCTCGTTTTGAACAGCGTGTGCGCAAGCTTCTGCTGATAGTTTCCTGCAGTCCATTAACCTGCAGATTCTCTTCTTCTCGCTCTTGTTTATCTCCGGATGTTCCTGATAATATAATCTTATCAAATCTTGATCTTAAAGAAATCTTTAGTTAGATCAGTTTTACCTTAAGAAACATGTCGATTGCGCGGTAAACTCCATCATGAGACTGTCTTGGAAAGCTTGAGACCATTTCCGCGAGAGATAGGAACTTTTGAAGAGGTAAAGTATCTATCTCTCTCGATTTCTCAGCTAAATAACCATCAACAAGCTTTGCAACAGATGCTTTCGCAGCTAAATCATCTTCTCCGGATCGTGTTTTCAAGAAAACTTCGACTAAGCTCTGCATCAGATCAACATCATAGAGCATAACATCACTCAAGTTCGCTTCATTAAGTCTCTCTCCGACTCTATTCTTTAAACCTCTGTCTTCATCACACTCAAGAAAGATGGAAGCTCGCAATAACTTAGTCAAGAAAGTGCAAGAAACACTGCGTTTATCATCAGGAATCAGCTCGATGACTGTATCAGTCAAAGCTCTGTATTTCGCTACGTCACTGATCTGTAACTGTACAGAACCACTTTTGCTGAATCCAGGAATCCTTCTAATAGCGTAAGCGTACAAGGCTTCTCCTATAACATCAGCTGAAACTTTCCCTCTTGCTTCTATTGTAGCGATTACACGTTTATACAAATCGATGTGAAGATCACAAAGATCCTCCACCCACCAATCTCTAGGAACTGCTTGTGGTTTCCCTCTTGATCCACCATCAAGATTCTTCTTTTTGCTGTAAGTATAAGACCATTCGACTCTTGAAGTATCCATTGAAGCTCGAGAAGCAATCGAATCGAGACAACGACCAGTTAGCTTTAACTCCTCAGCGTAAGGAGACAAAGCTCTTGTTGTCTGAAGCACGATGATGGAATCTTTCCAGCTTTGGAGTATGCTTGAGTTCAAGAACACTTCAATCTTGTAAACAAGATTTCCCTTTTCAACGGATTCATACATTTCAAGAAACTCAGCAGCGCAACAAGCAGCGACTACGTTGTAAGCGTTTAGAGTAACTGTCATTCCGTAACAGAACTTAGCACAGATCTCAAACGAAGCAGGACCACCAGGAAACTCTGGTATTTCGATCTCATCTTCTTGATGAATTTCTTCGTTTGATGAAGATGATGGTGATGTTGTGATTAGTTTCTGCAAACGTGCACTCTTCGATAGCAATGGAAACTGGAGACGAAACAAAACTCATGAATCGAACTCTTTCTCTAAAAGGCAAGAAGATTAAACTTCAGTGTTTTACCTTGTGAAGATAGAACTTGACATCACCAATGATTACAATAACATCTGTTGCTAAATCACTTGATACATACCTTCAGACATTAACCAATTAAGTTGTCAGTAGAATAAACAACCACAAATATCAAAATGATGTAAAACAAATCCATTCTCTATGAGATGATTGTCTGTGTTGGATTTCAGACAAAACACACACTGTTATAACCAAGAAAACAAACTAAAAAGGTAAAGGATCTTAACACAAACCTAACATTGTCTCCTTCAGATTGAAACGAATCAGGCTTGGATCCAAGTTTCATGAACTTCATGATGAAGAACTCAATAGAAGAGATCTCAGAAAAAAAAGACTAAAAGAAGACTTAAACAGTGTTTGTTTTACACTCTCCAAAATGCTTCTCGAGTCTCAAGAAAAATGTTGATGGAGTCTCACATCTCAAAGAGAACATAGAAAACAGAAATAAAAAGAAAGAACTTAGAGATGCACAAAACACCCACTCAGAGCTCGAATTTACTGACACACACAGAGAGAGATTTAAAATTAAAAAAAAAAAAAACCCAAAAAAAATCAAATTGTTCTCTCTTTTCTAAGTGCTACACACATTCACAAACACAGAAACACGTGAAACCCTTTTTTATCTCTTTCTTTTATAATCGTCCACTTTGTTTGTTATTCTATAAATAATAACAAACGAATCCAAAGCTTTGAATCTTTAATTTAGTAGCAAAACCTGCAAGAATCAAAGAAAACAGGAGAGAATATGAAGATTGCCACTTATTCAATAGACAAGATGAATCCAATCTTTTTGGATGTTTGCTTAAAAGAATCTAACAAAAACAAAACATTAGTGGCAGAGATTGTTTATCGTACAAGAGGACTACCATAAGAAATCAAGAACCGAATCGATTCTTTGAAATTGCAAGAATTAATCAGAAAAAATCATAATACCTTACTTTCTTGATGTGCTTCAGAAGCCAACTTAAGTTTTTGTGAAGCTTCTCTTAATCAGGAGCCACCACCACAAAGACCTAATTGCTATATAATCCAATAAATCTCTCTCTCTCTTCACTTTCTCTCTCTATGAGGAGCCCCACAAATCAGATAACATCAAAAGTATGAGCTGTTCTTCAACTTTAAACCCATGAACACAAAATGAGCAACAAGCCAAAACAAAATTCAGAAGACTCTCTTTGAACTAAGCTCACTACTCAGATCAGGTTTATGATAAAAGGATTCTACTTTAATTTCTCTTAAGCGATCAAACAGGGACAGGACCTTGTAAAAATCGATACTTTTGTTTCTTTTTTCGGAAATTGAAAGAGAAAAGAGAGAAGAAGAAGAGGCGAAAGAGGGTTTTCTGTAGAAATGCACGCGAAATCTGACAAAGCACTTACTTGAGTGCTCCCTCTTCTTCAGACAAAACTTAACTTCTTTTTAGTTATGTTTTCTTCTTTCCTTTTCTTACATCACATTTCTTTTCTCATTAATAATTTAATATCAGATTTTTTTTTGGTCGAAAATATCAGATTAAAAATACTATTTATTTAGTTAAAAATAATTATGGATTCATTTAGAAAATTGCCGTTAGAGTTGACACAAATAGTAAATAATATCTTTTTTATATGTTCGAATAACATTATATACTATGCTTTGGAAAAATAGTC
>OVAU01003542.1:0-10983 GCA_900406315.1 Biscutella laevigata subsp. laevigata
CCAAAACCAAAGTCTTGTACTAATCTCCTTTCTAATAAAAAAGAATGTTATTTGTAACTAAGTTGTCTCATCCCATCTTAATCACACAAAAGAAAATCGGGTATTATTCCCAACAATATATATATATATATAACAATAGTTACCAACGAACTTAAATGTAATGATTTTTCATTAAGTCACTCCAAAGGAGAGTTGATATGGACTAACTTTTATTTTTGAGAATCGAAAGACATTTTATAATATCAGTTTTTGCACTATGAATATTATATTATTTTCAATATTTAAATATTGGTAAGAGGATGAGATCCAATACATTATATAAATTGTTTTTTCAAGAATTTTATTATATTAGTTTCAAAAATTTAAAACTGGTGAAATTGTGAGGTCCAATGTATAATATAAATATAATTTTCTAAATTAGATATCTTATTTTTAATATTTAATTATATATTTCTATGTAAAATTTATATTTTAGTGTAACATTTTATTTGTTTATCATTGTTATAATATATATATATATATATGGAAGTTATTTATAGGTTTTTATGGATTTAAAATTTTTGTGATAAATGTAAAGACCATAATAAATGATAGGTAGTGATTTTGTCGGTTTTAACATTCAATTTTCATTTATATTGCATTAGGTTGCATTTAGGATGCATTTGCATTGAATATTATGTTTTAAGTGTGGAATCGAGCAAAAACTAAGAAACGGGTCAATTCAAGAATAAATTTTACACCACTTTGGTTTGGGTTTGGGTTTTCTGCTCGATTTGAGCTAAACAAAATCGAGCCGGATAACCCAAACCGAGTCGAATAACCCAAACTGGCCAAACCCGAATGGACATATTTTTTAAAAACAAACAAAACTAAAACTTGAATAACTCGAACCGAACCACATAAGCTATCACCAACCCCTAGTATAAGTCGTTTCCAATTTGGCCCGGTCAACAAAAGTTTATGATTAAAATATAAAGTCAATGAAAGTTCGTGGTTAATATGGCCGAAATTTGAAATTTTAAGATTTTTTTCTCAAAACTACGTCATTTCATTTAACGGTGAGATTTAACTAAATATTCTGTTAGTGAAGTTAACGTCGTGTCTAATTTGGCTCAGTCACCAAAAGTTCGGGATTTAAATTGAGAGTCAACAAAACTATAGTTTAAATAGGCTAAGTGATATTTCAGGGTTTAAACAGTGCAAAATGACAAGTTCATGGTTTTTTCGACATTTTTCTCATTTCTTAAACGACATGAAACAATTATATTAGAAAAATATAATTATTTTCACATTTAAACTTCTAACAATTATATCGACTAAATTTCAATTACATATAACAATTTAATAATACTTTGACTAATTAGATAATACAAAATGTTTAACAAATTTGTACATATAGTTCAATATTATTTTTAAGCAATAAAGAAATATTGCAATCATATATACATTTCCAAAATAAAAAATATTACACCAAATAATTATGTTTTACAAAATTATTTATATAACAATGTTTTAGAATATCTAAATATTTAAGTAAAATAAGTTAATAAAATATTATATTTTTAGGGTTTTTGGTAAAAAACCCTCAGTTGTAACAACTTTTGCAACTGTACATTCCATATATCGAAATCGCAAATCAAACTCATTAAGTGATAGTCAACCCGAAATATAATTCTGGCTATGTTTAGATTCCAAAATTCTGTATAAATATGTATAAACAATATTAAATATATAGTTAAAAACTCGTTTTTAATTTTAATAATTCATTTTTATTTCAGCAGAAAACTCATTTTTTATCGAAGATATTATATAATTATAATTTAAAATGTTAATTGTTAATGTTAATGTTAATTTTTGAAAAAAAAAAAAAATAACGGTGCGTATATCCTACTCTAATTTATTACATTTAAAAGTCTATTATGCCATATAAAATAGACCAAACAAGATAAGTGAATGTAGGCAGCTGGCAAAGTTGTAACATATATATGGAAAAGGTGAAAATGCTTAGTTAATATTCGATTGCGACCACACTCACCACTCCTTGGTGCATTAATCTGAATTAAACACGTTTTGTATTATATAACAGACACTATATTCTATATATGTATATACATTTATATTTTCCATATACATGTGTGAGGGAGAATAAGTACGAGCGAGTCATAAGCTACTGCCACTTTTGTTAGCTGGTAATAATAATATGTTAAAAATGATTCTCCTGAAGATTCGATAAGAAAAAAGTTAATGAAATGAGTTGTCCTCCCAAATCTTGTGGATAAAAAGAAAGACTGAATTAACGATAAGGAATTATACAATTGGATTATCTAAGTTCCAATGCACAACACATAATGATGTGTTTAATTAGCATGTTAGTAAGTTTTTGTTTGTTGTTGTCACATTACATACATTAAAAGGGATTCGATCCCGAATGATAACACAAAGGCCGCACTAATATAAATCACTAGGCTATATGTTTTGATTAATTAACATGTTTGTAATTAAGTGAATGTATTAAGTTAATCTTCTGCTTTTTTTTTGTTGTAGCACACAATGTAATAAGTGATATATCTTGGAAAAAAAATAATACGGTAATCAAATATTAGTTTAAATTTTCACAATTTCATAAAGACAAGATTCATGAGAAAACCAAAGTAGAGATTTAGTTAAGCTCTATTAGTTTATGATAATCAGTTCGAATGAGAAGAGAGGGAAAAAAAGAGAGAGAATAAGATTATTATAAATAAAATGAAGAGATGTCTTATTTTGGACAAGAAGTTGGTCAAATGTAAGAAAGACAGTGAAGAAATGAAGCTTATATGCAGATGGTAAAACTCCAAAAGCATCACGTGAAACCCTTTCTTGTCTCCCTTCTCTTTTAGCTATAATTTAGTTAAGACGAGACCACACAACACATTCAAAGCTCAAAAATGAAGTGGAAACACTCTCTTTTTTTCCAACGGTTACCATATATTATATTAAGATTGGTTAGTTTTACGATTATCTAGATGACTCTCCCAAACCTACATATTATGACTAACATGAGAAAATAAAAACCTTTGAATTTAAGTCTTTTTTACAAGATCATCGGTACAGACATTTAGGTTCGAGTGATAAACTAAAATCATTAAACACACTTCGTAGATCATAAAATATATTGAGTTCAGATTGATGAAAAGAAGACCGATCGTCCGGATTCTTTGTCATCTTTAAAATGTCTGCACAATCTGTCTCAAAATAAACAGTAAGAATTCTGCTTCCACTTAGACATTTCATAGTCCAAAGAAGACCGTCTAGTTTCGAGTGAAGGTACATACTTTTTCAACACCCTTGTTTTTCCAACAATAATTTATCCCATATTGTTTCTTATATACCACCGAAATCCACCAACTGACTTATAATCGACTCGTGATGCATCAATTTGGTATGTCGGAGTTTGGAGAATCAAGGAGGACATTTGGTAGCATATTTTATCAGAACTTACCCTTTAGTATATCCTTTAGATTGGGTTAGACCTAATAAGTAGAAGATCTTCATGATCCTAGTTAGATTTGAAACATATTTTTTTGTTGAAATGTAAAATATATTAGCAACAAAAAAAGACAGTTTATACAAGGATTAGCTGGCGCAAACCTCATACAAGACCAAATAAAAAGAAAGAAGAGAGAAGTATAAAGGAAGAACAATCTGTCAAGATAGACGAAAAAAGAAGTCGAATGATGGAGAAAGAGAGGAGAGCCCTGAAGGGGGGGAGGGAAGCAACAAAGGGGGAATGATGGGGGGACTATGTGACAGAAGCCTCAGTAAAAACCTTAATCAAGAAAACTCAGTGGGACAAAACCTGACTAAGGAAAAGAGAACAACTATCACATAGGCCCTCTGCTGCTAGAAAATCTGGTAGAGGAAAAAAGCGGAGAAGACTATCCTTGCGGTCCTGCCCAAGGAGAGAATTCTCTGCCGAAGAAAGTGGAGATCTTCCTGGCCAGCTGAGTATGGGGAATAGAGGGACCACCGTGAAGCGTGGAGTTCCTCTCTTGCCAAATGAAGTAGATGGCAACCTGAAAGGTGATACGAGAAAGTAAGATCACATCCGGAGTGGAGCGATATGAGGAAAGTCTAGGCAGAAGATCACTCCAACGCGTGGAGAAGAGGCTCCCAAGCAGAGTCGTAGCAAGCAGAGACCAAACCTGCAAAGAATAAGGGCAAGCAAAGAAAAGGTGATCACGAGTCTCATCACATGAGCAACCAAAGGTGCAGAGAGAGGAAACATCGGTGGACCAAGACGATGTACGGATAGCAGTGGCAAGTCTATCTCGAGCAGCCAACCAAGAGATGAAGGCATGTTTGGGGATAGCTCCAAAGAACAAAATGGCAGGATGCCAAGGCACAATAGTGCCAGAAGGCAGATGGAAGCCCATGTATGCTTAACACTGAACTGATGACCAAACTGATGATGGGATTGTTGCCAAATCAGGTTTACAAAGTCCGGGAAGTACATTGTCAAATCAGGTTATAACTTGGCATGTACAGATCAGGATGAGGATATGGTTTTCGAAAGGCAATAGTCATCGATAAACCCCCTGAAAGAGAGAACGTGGAACATGAAGGGAACACCGAAAATACGCCATTTCCTATGGCAAGTACTCTTCAGAGCAATACCAGTAGCATAGAAACTTATTCGTAGAAATATGAGGGTGGATCCAGCATGCCCAAGATGTGAAAATTCAACCGAATCAGTGAACCACACAATATTTAAATGCCCGCCGGCGATGCAGACGTGGGCACTGGCACCGATACCCACGCCGAGCCATGAGTTCCCATCAGATAGTTTGTATCAGAATATAAACTATCTCATGCAGAGGGCGGAACAAGATCAGAGGTTTGGGGAGCATGTTAAATGATTCCCATGGATTGCATGGTATATTTGGAAGGCAAGAAATGAGAGCATATATACGGGGAAAGAATTACAGCCACCAGCTATTGTAGAACTAGCACTAAGGGAATACAATGCTTGGAAAGAAGCGAATGTAGCGGAGGCATCAACCCAACCAAGCCAAACAGAAACAACGGAAAGCGAAGAGATACTGTCACCGTACACATGCAGAATAGACGGATCGTGGAAAGATAGTGACATAACATGTGGAATAGGGTGGGTCCTTCATCTTCAGGATGGGATGACGGATCTCATTGGAACGAAAGCCATAAGGAATGGCATCTCACCTCTACATATAGAGCTACACAGTCTAATATGGGCATTGGAATGTATCCATGCCAGGGGCAGGTTTTGTGACCATTATGTCACAGACTGTAAGGACTTAGTAGATATATGTGAACATCCACAAGATTGGCCAGCGTTTGCGATGGAGATAGCTGCACTAGGACACCTTTGGAATAACGGTGATCCTATGGTACTGAGGTATGAACCACGTGACAACAACAAGAATGCGGATTTCCTGGCAAAAACTGCACGAAGAAGAGCAATACAATTCACTTTTGTTGATACAACTTTACCACCGTGGATCAACTTGGAGAAAACTCCTTTCTCGGATACAATTTAGGTTTATCTGAATTCGCGACAAAAAAAAATACTTGTATTTCATTTGTGCATGACAGCAAGAACAAATATGAATTAATCAGCACCAACGATGTCCACCTAAAAATTCTTAAATATCCACCTTTTTTATTTATTTAACTTGAAATAGTTTTTACATAAACTGAAACAAAAAAATAATTAGAAACTAAACAAAAACAATGATTAAATAATAACTCTGTAAGTTAACCCGACAGTTTACAAAGCTTGTAGATCTTCTTCCACCCATCCAACAAACAACAATAAATCGAAATAACAGATTCCAGAAATCTTAGCTAACTAAACCTGATTTGACTTAACTTTTATGCGGCAACTCGACCGAGTAGAAATAGAAACCTCGTCCACAACTCAAACACACTCCGACCTATGTTAGCTAAGCCCATTTGCAATTCTAAACTTACCCTGGTAATCTGTTGAATTAGAGCAGAAAACACAAGAGGCGAATCCTAGAACAGACCGTAAACTAACAACACCCCAACCCCACAACGAATACCAGATCTATAAACAAAGCCTAACCAAAACAAATCCATATTTAAGAACCAAGCAATCCGACAAGAACCTAAAAACCTTACCAACCAAAAGCACAGATAAAACGCTATACAAGGGAAAAAGCACAAACCCAATAAAGATTCTTAAGAACACACATATTTAATAAAGAACTTCTTCTCTTTATTAATGTTTAGAAACTCTCTCAAAACTAAACATAGAACTTGTATGTTCAACTTGATTGATCACAACTTTGATCAATCGTATTTATAGGTAAAACTCAATTTAACTTTTCCTTTTCGTTTATTTACTTTTCTCTAAAAAAGTGTAATTTCCTTTTCTTTAGAATTAGCAAACTTCTAATTCTACTAAGGAAAATACTAGAAGACATGATGCTTATCCAACACCCAAGACACCACTGTCGAACCACCACATCACAACCCAAACCACCGCACCATAACTTAGCCGGTATTAGGTTCTCTTCATTCAAGTAAACGACTTCATGCAAATAGAGAGCATAGTCATCTTCTGAGCCATCTTCTTTGGACTCAATTTTGTTAGCTTCTTCTTCCATCTTGTTTATCCGTTCAGGGCATACAGATGAGAAGTGACCTGGTTTCTCACATCGAAAATAGATTATCTTTGATCGATCCTTCTTCTGTTTGTCTTTGTTTTGATCAGCTGACTTAACATCAATTTTCCCTTTGCCCTGTCCTTTATTCCATTTGTTTCCATTGTGTTGAGTTGCTTTGTTTAGAAGTATTAACATACAGAAGCTTGCTTTGATTTTCTCCGTGGCTTTCTTCATCAGTGATTCGTTCTTCGTATGCTTTTTGTCTTCCAATGATATCTTCAAAGGTTGTTGTCTTCAGATCAAGCACTTGTTCCAGCGATGCTATGATTTGAATAAATTTGCTTCTTGGTAGACTATTTAGAAATTTCTTGACTAGCTTGTATTCTTCAATGGTCTGTCCAAGAGCTGCTGCCTTTGAAGCGATCTCTGATAACTTTCCTTAAAAGCTATCTATGGAGTCCGAATCTCTCATCTTCAACCGATCAAAATCGGACATGAGAGTTTGGAGTATGGCTTCTTTAACACGATCAACACCAACATGGCGGGCCTTGACAGCGTCCCAAATCCCTTTTGAAGTTTCTTGTTCTCCGACTTGCAAGATGAGGGCTTCAGGGATTGCTTGAAACAGACGTCCGATTGCGATGTTGTTGGTGTCTGGATCAGTTGTTCCAGGTTCTATTGTGTTCCATACTTTGTATATCTTCAAGAGAATTTTCATTCTCATAGACTTTGTATATCTAAGAAAGTGTAATTTCCTTTCTTAGAATAAGCAAACTTATAATTCTACTAAGGAAACTACTAGAAGACATGATGCTTATCCAACAATCACCCTCTTAAGCATCAAGTCTTCTTTTGTCATATCTTGCATTCCAATCAAGCTCCTCATTTCTTCGAATTTGATCCTAGCCAATGCCTTAGTCAATTTGTCGGCCTTTTGTTCTGTCCCAAGAATGTGTTCGACATCGACGAGTCCATTCTCAATGCATTCCCGTATGAAATGGTATTTCTTGTGAATGTGTTTACTTTTACCATGAAATATCGGGTTCTTTGTTAATGTTATCGCAGATTTGTTGTCGATCTTGATGTGGATTTTCTCTGTCTCCCATCCCGTGATCTCACTTAAGATGTCTTGAAGCCAAATAGCGTGGCGAGCTGCTTCCGTTGCAGCCATAAATTCGGCCTCGCATGACGATAGAGCAATTGTACTCTGTTTTTGAGAGCACCATGTGATTGGTGATGATCCGAAGTAGAAGATATGTCCTGTGGTGCTTCGTCCATCGTCTTGATATATGTTGTGGCTGCTGTCAATGAATCCCAATATATTTCTTGAGCCATTCCTTGAAAACTTTTAACCAAACGCCACAATTCCTTTTAAATATCGAAGGAGGTGCTTCATGACATCTTTGTGAGATCGTCAAGGGCTCTGCATATAGCGACTAGCTACTCCAACTGAGAACACCAAGTCTGTTCGAGTGTGTAGAAGGTACCTTAAGCATCCCACGTTTCGTCTGTAGCCTGTAGTATCAATATCTTCTTCTTCTTCTTCTTCTTCTTCTTCTTCAGTTTTTGAGATTTTTTGGCCAAAGGTCATTGGTACTTTAGTTGAGTTGCAGTCTTCTAGTCCTGCTTCTTTCAAGATTATTCTTGCATAAGTATCTTGTTTGATATCGATTCCATAATCCCTTTGATGTACCTCAATGCCAAGATAATAAGTGAGTTTCTCTAAGTCAGCCATATCAAACTTGGATGCCATTCTCCTCTTGAAATCGCTTATTGCCGGTTATGAACAGATCATCGACGTAGATTGCAACAATGAGCAAACGATCAACGTCGTCCTTGCGATACACAGCTGACTCCTTTGAGCACTTTGTGAATTTCAGGGATTTAAAACACTGGTCCAGCTTTGTGTTCCAGGCTCTAGGAGCCTGTTTTAAACCGTATAGAGCTTTTGCAAGCTTATACACTTTGTGTTCTTCACCTTTTGCTTCGAATCCTCCAGGTTGTTCTACATAGACGTCTTCGGTAACCATGCAAGAAGGCTGTCTTAACGTCCATGTGATGAATTTCCCATCCATCAGATGCCGTTAATGTTATAAGTAGTCTCATAGTTTCAATTCGAGCAATAAGTGCAAATACTTCATCAAAATCAATGCCATGCTCTTGAGCATATCCTTTTGCAACAATCCTAGCTTTGTGCTTGTTGATAGTGCCATATGCATTTTTCTTGATTTTGAAGAGCCATCTTAGACCAATAACTTTTACATTGCTTGGTATTTCAACTAGAGTCCACGTCTCGTTCTTAATGATTGAATCAATCTCTTCTTGACTTGCTTTTCTCCATTGTACCTGTTCCTTTGCATCTTTGTAAGATCTTGGTTCACAGTTGATCGAGAGGAGAAGTTTCTTCTCACATTCTTCAGCAGCTTGAAGAACGTAGTCATCGAAGTAACCCGGTTGAGTGTGTTGTCGAGTTGATCTTCTCAAGTTTTGCAGTTGCTATTGTTCTTTTTGATGTTGAGCTTCATGTTCTTGATCTGCGTTATTTGCTTCAGGGGCATGATCATCGTCGTTTCCCACGTTCTGATCCTCCTCTTGTCAATTATTAATAATGACTGGTCCTTGGCCAGCATCAATCACTTCTACCCATCTCATGTGAAACATTCCTGGTTCCATACTTGGCGTAGTCAGGATCTTGTTCCAATTCCAATTGGCTGTTTCATCAAACATTACATCTTTGCTTATCACCACTCTCTTGGTATTGGATTGTACAGTCGATAAGCTTTGGTGTCGGTTTCGACTCCAAGATGCACAAGTGTTTGTGATCTGTCATCGAGCTTTCTTAGATGGTTTGCTTCAATCTTAGTGTATGCCACGCAACCGAAGACCCTAAGATGAGTTAGACATGGTTTCTTCTGTCGCAGGCTCTCGTAAGGTGTCTTGTTTTCAAGTGCCTTTGTCGAGACTCGATTGATGATGTAGGAGGAGAGTTGAACAGCTTCTCCCCACAAGAAATTCAGAACCTCTTTATCTTTAAAAGTGCTCCTAGTCATCTCCATGAGTGTTCTGTTTCTGCGTTCGACAACTCCGTTTTGCTGCGGTGTGTAAGGGGCCGTGAGATGTCTCTTTATGCCATTCTTATTGCAGAACTCATTGAACTCTGTTGACGTGAATTCTCCGCCTCTATCTGTCCTCAGAGTCATGATTTCTTTCTTAAACTCCTTTTCCACCAGTTGCTTGAATTCCTTGAATTTGTCGTACGCATCACTCTTTTCTTTCATCAAGATGGTCCACATGTATCTTGAAAAATCATCTATAAGAACAAATATATATTTGTTATGAGCTGCAGTTGGTGGTGTGATCGGACCACAGAGGTCAGTGTGTATGAGCTCAAGAGGTTGTGAGGCTCGATATGCCGCTGATTTTGGGAAAGAGTGTCGAGCTTGCTTCCCGACTAGACACGTTCCACATATTTTGATCTCTTATTTAAGCATTGGCAATCCGCGGACCAGCTCTTGTTGTGACATTAGTTTCATCTTCTTAAAACCTATATGTCCCAGTCTAGCATGCCACCTCCATGTGTCATCTTCAATCCTTGAGTTTAGACACATTGGCTTTCCAATTTTCAGGTTAATCTTGTAGAGACGGTTCGTCGATCTTGTAACCTTCACTAAGAGTTTCCCGCTTGGATCACGAACTGTCAGATAGTCATGTCTCATGTGTACGTCACAACCAACCTCAGTGGCTTGTCCTAGGCTCAGGATGTTGCTCTTGAGATCAGGGATGTAGTAAATGTTGGATACAATTCTGCTCGCTAGTCTTTCCTTCAAACACAATCGATCCTTTGCCTTTTATGTTAACAAATGAATTGTCTCCAAATTTTACTCTTCCTGAGACTTCTTCATTGAGTTCTGAAAAGAACGACTTGTCTCCAGTCATGTGATTACTTGCTCCATTGTCCAAATACCAGGTATCTTCTCGTCTGTTTTTAGATTCGTATATCGCCGGTATTAGGTTCTCTTCATTCAAGTAAACGACTTCATGCATATAGAGAGCAGAGTCATATTCTGAGCCATCTTCTTCGGACTCAATTTTGTTAGCTTCTTCTTCCATCTGCTTTATCCGTTCAGGGCATACAGATGAGAAGTGACCTGGTTTTTCACATCGAAAACTGATTATCTTTGATCGATCCTTCTTCTGTTTGTCTTTGTTTTGATCAGCTGACTTAACATCAATTTTCCCTTTGCCCTGTCCTTTATTCCCTTTGTTTCCATTGTGTTGAGTTGCTTTGTTTAGAGGTATCAACATACAGAAGCTTGCTTTGATTTTCTCCGTGGCT
>OVAU01003545.1:0-10981 GCA_900406315.1 Biscutella laevigata subsp. laevigata
ATTAGGATTTTGTTGAAAAGGATAAATAAAATATTAAAATAGTTTTATTTTTAAAATTATTTTTAAATTTCTTTTTTAAATTTAAATTCAATAAAAAAATTATATACATATTTCTAGTTTTATCTTTAATGGAAATTACACATATTTCCAATTTTATCCTTAATAAATATATTTATTTTGTTCTTTAAAATATTTTTTCTGATGGCATATCATGTAATATCTTACTAAAATAAAGGTTATATTTTAAAAGTGATTCTAAAATAATACTATAAAAATGAGCCAATTCACTCATTGTCAATTGATTTTGAGTTGGAAACCCATAGAATTTATCAATCTTCTCTAAGATTGACGGCGGTTAACAGGGCCGGTCCATAACATTTGGTGGCCTAAAGCTAAACTTTTCTGAAGTTACATAGACACAAATGAATACTCGGAAAATCTGAACTATGCTATTTGCTTTGTGTTTTGCAAATACCTGAATTTATGATTTGCTTTGCTCAGGAAATTTCCAGATATCCAAGAGAATGGAATATCCTTTTGTATTAGTATTTACGAATTATTTGCTCCACATCTTTTTTATAATAAAAAACATAAATAATTCACAGAATAACAAAAAATTAGATAGTTATTACAAAAATTACTATAGTATAGTTAAGTATAACATAATTAGGAAAGATAAAAAACAACAAAACTAATAAAAATTCCAATAATTATATTTGGTATTTATTTTTATTAATTTAATTCACTCATACATATATTTTTTAATAATATTGTGACAAAACTAGAGCATATAAATTATAATAATACAAGATTAATAAAAGTTATTAGATACAAATTATAAAAGTTATTAGATACAAATTAACTGTCGAAATGAAAAACATTTTTGATAAAGTTGTTGACAAGATATTTTTTTTTACCCAAAACAATTGCTATAAAAAGGGAAAATTATTAATATCAAGCGTATTTTTTAGGGTCATGTTAACCCTTAATAATGGTTAAAGAGAAAAAGAGGCTTATTAATATTTTAAAAAATTACCAAGGTGTTCTTGGTCCAGCGGTTCGGGTCCTTCATTGCGTACCTACGATCAATGGATCGATTCCCTTGGGAGGGGATTCGCAACCTGGGTCCTTCATTGCGTACCTTCGGTTGGAGATTAACCTGCTCTGATCCCCGGCTCCAGGTGGAAACACCTGGGTTANGTGGCCTAAAGCATTTGCTTTATCAGCTTTAGGATGAGGTCGGGCCTGCCGGTTAATATAGTGTCGTCGTTGTTCTTTGTTTCTCTTTCCTTTTTTTCCCCTTCCCGTTTTTATGTGTTCTCGCATCAGTTTGGTTGAGATTTTGAATCATCGAATACATTTGGTTTTCGCTAGTCGACTAGTCAAAGATGGTTAAAGTGTCCCCTCTGTTGATTAAAGGTGTGGCCTCGACTACCTGTTTCCAGGCTTGGTGGTTTTTGGCTCACTTTAGAACCCAAGCGATTTCTTTCTCGATGGTTTTGGTTTCCTTCTCGATGGTCAGCATTGTGAGTGTCATGGTGGTGTGTGGTGGTGTTTTTGGATTGGTTTCTCGACTATGGTTCAACCTATTAAGTTATGATCGGAATAAGTTTACGTGCATTTAGTGCGGATCTAGAAATTTTTTGGATTGGTGGCAAAAGTATTTTTATTAAAAGAATTAAAGATAATTTTTAAATATTAAAATATATAAATAAAACTTTATAAGATATATATATTTTCGAATTAATTTTAAAATTATTTTTAAAATTTATTATTGAATTATCCTCTTATATTTTGTAAAATAGAAGAATGAAGGTTACATGTCAAACTCACCATTTTGTTACGTTTTTTGTTGCCAAAAAATAAATATTACAAAATCTTAATAAAAAATATTTTGAAAATTTTAAAATCTTCTCATTTTCTTTTTTTTTTTGTCAACAAATCTTCTCATTTTCTTATATATTAAAAGAGAAGTATTTGATGCCATATGTCAGACCCACAATTTTTCTATGTTTATGGGTATTTTATTATTGCATATTCTATATTTGTTACCAACTATTATCTACCTTTTTGTGTCCATAAAATTTGGTCTAAAATTTTCATTGTGAATAATATTCTACTAATTTAATAAAATAAAAATTAAAAAGCCTAATAAATTTATTTAGCTAAATAAAAAATTTATTCTAAAAATCAAATAAATTCATTTAACTCAGTAAAAAAAATTACTAATTTTTTTACAATAACAATAGAATTCGGGCATGTGCCTAATCTTAACCTAGCCTAGTTAAGATATTAAATTGTTAGGATCATTTAAGATAACTAAAATATTAAATAATTCTGAAATTTATAGACATACAAATATAGATTTAAAAACTTTTGCATTGTTTATAGACATAAATATTTGGATTAAATTTTCTACAAAAATAAATAAATATTTCTAGTTTTATAAAGAAAATTTCAATGAATCTATTTAATCATAAATATAAGAAAAATCAAATGATATGGAAATAAATGATATTGGTTCCAAATAAAGAAAAATGATAAAAAAAGGAATAATAACTCAACCTAGTAAAGAAGAGAATTTAGTGGGGGGCAAAAAAGAAATTTGAGTGGTGGCAATAGATTTTGTTCTTATAAATTTGCACTAAATTTTTTTTTTCTCGTGGCAATTGCCACCATTACAGTGTATGCGCATCCGCCCAGGTCCGGCTCTGAGCCCAAGCAGCCCAAGCAGCTGCTTGCGGCCCTTTTTTAATTAAATAATAAAATTTCGGCCCTTATTTTGGAAAGTTTGCTCGTAGTCTAGTGGTTCGGGAAGAGGTTATCTTGCAAATGGCTCAGGTTCGATTCTCAGAATCATCATTTTGTTTATTAATTTTTGTTTGACCGGCCTATATTTCTTTTGGGCTTGTGGCCCCTCAATCTTCCGGGCTGACCCTGCATCCGCCACTGCGTGCATTATGCATGGCCTAAGTGAATCATGTGCATGAATCAAAGAGATGTTGATGGGTTTATGATGAAAGGAGAAACCCGTGACTTAAAGAAGCTATAAGATGTTTTGGTAACCTCAAGAGAAAGTACAAAAGTATTTACAAAGAGAATCAAAACTAAGAAGGAAGGTTGGAAGAGCTTAATCGGATGTGTCATAAATCAAGGTGCTATTTTGGGAATGCTTAAGAGAAGTCTTCATCTTCATTAATGCATGGAAACCAAAGAGAATAAGACAAAAGAGAGTCAGCTTCCTTTTTATGCATCCCAAGATATGAAGCTAACGTCTCTTTCCTCTTATAGCTTAAGGGCTTCCTTTTGTTTCTGGTTCCATAAATATGTTGTAACTCTTTCTCATAATGCTAAGTAAAGATGTAATACTTTCAGTTCATAATCTCTCACGGCCATTGGCCTTTGTTCTTCATTATTGTTCAATCTCTCTTTATTATGCACTCTCAAACTCTCATTCTTCTCAAATTCTAACACAACCAAGGTGGTTTGACAGTGGCAGGTCGATGGTGGCAGCTCGTGGTTGCTTATGTTGGTCAGTTTTATGCCCTAATTTGTTTCATTTGCTAAGCATGCCCTGGTTTGTGTTTTGACTATATTTTTGTCTCTCATTGAGGTTATGTGGTGAAGATTCTTGGTCGTTAGATTATCTTGATTTTGGTGTGGAATTTGCTTAGTTCCCGATTTCTCTTTCGTTTTGGATTACTGACCACTGATGGTTTCTCAGGATGTTTCTCAAGGCCTACATAATGGCTATCTCCAAAGAGCTTGAGCCATCTTGCTTCACAGATGCCAAGAAACACAAGGCATGGAATGAAGCAATGCAAGAAGAAATCGATGCTCTTGAGAACTCTCAAACGTGGAACATAGTTTCTCTGCCTCCGGGAAAACATGTTGTTGGATGTAAATGGGTTTACAAGCTGAAATACTTTGCAGATGGTCTTCTTGAACGCCTCAAAGCTCGTTTAGTTGCAAAAGGCTACACCCAGTTAGAAGGTTTGGACTTCGTTGACACTTATGCACCAGTGGCAAAGTTAACATCGGTCAAAACGTTGCTTTCTGTTGCTTCTGTTCTCGGATGGTCTCTCTCTCAGCTCGACATATCTAATGCATTCCTCAATGGGGACCTTAATGAGGAGATATACATGCAGATTCCAACTGGTTACAAACACTCTGGTGAATTACCTCCAAATACTGTTTGTAAACTCGAAAAATCTCTGTATGGCCTCAAACAGGCATCGAGACAGTGGTACCTGAAATTTGCAGAGACCCTCATTGATCTTGGTTTCTCAAAGAATACGTCTGATTACACTTTGTTCACTAAGACCGTTGAATCCACCATTCTAGTTGTCCTCGTTTATGTGGATGATATCATAATAGCATCCAACAGTGACCCAGCTGTGGCACTCCTCAAACAACAACTTCAGACTCGCTTTCAACTACGAGATTTAGGACCTCTGAAGTACTTTCTTGGCTTGGAAATTGCAAGATCATCCTCAGGTATTTCTGTTTGCCAGAGAAAATATGCTTTAGATCTAATTGATTCTGCAGGTCTTTTAGCTTGCAAGCCATCCTCCATCCCGATGGATCCAAACACGAAGCTATCTAAAGACGACGGTGACATTCTTCCTGATCCAGAAACTTACAGACGGATCATTGGAAAGCTCATTTATCTCACAATCACTCGCCCTGATGTGGCCTTTGCTGTTCAGAAGCTGACCCAATACACTTCTGCACCTCGTGTTCCCCATCTCAAAGCTGCTCACAAGCTGCTGCAATACATTAAAGGAACAGTTGGTCAAGGTCTCTTCTACTCTTCCAACAACCCCTTGACACTTCGAGCTTTTGTTGATGCCGATTGGGGCGCTTGTCTGGACACTCGAAGATCCGTCTCCGGCTATTGCATCTTCCTTGGCAACTCTCTCATCTCCTGGAAATCAAAGAAGCAAAAAATGGTCTCTCATTCTTCTGCAGAAGCAGAGTATAGAAGCATGTCTTTTGCTGTCAAGGAACTCGTTTGGTTGCGTCACCTGCTCGACGATCTTCACATCGATATCCCTTCTCCCTCGACTCTTTACTGCGACAATATGGCAGCGATCCACATCGGCAACAATCCAGTCTTCCACGAAAGGACCAAACACATTGAATCAGACTGTCATGCGGTGCGTGAAAAGGTTGAAGAAGGATGCTTGAAACTGCTTCATGTTAGAACAGATTGCCAGGTTGCCGATCTCCTCACCAAACCTCTCTATCCTGCTCAATTCAAGAACCTCGTAAGCAAGCTAGGAGTTTCGAACATCTTCACTCTAGCTTGAGGGGGCCTATTATACAGAACAAAATCTTCATCGTCACTGTTCCGTTAAATTGCTTCTGTTGCACGTTATCGTTACCTTCTGTTATTTCCGTTATCTGTTTCTCCTTCACTTAGTCTATAAATACTCTGTAATTTCCTTCTTTCAAGGTTAATGAGAATTTCATTTCATTCATTCTAAGAATTTATGTGAATGAGTGAATCCCGTTTGCTCTTCTCCTTTTTCTGGCCAAGATTTCTCCGATTTGTGATGTTTCTATTTTCTCGATATGCTCTTTGTGCTAGTATAGTTCATTCTGGGTGTGTTGGTTTCTGTTATTCGTATTAACAGCTACTCTAGGAGGAATGTTTTTATGTGGTGCTAACGATTTAATAACTATCTTTGTAGCTCCAGAATGTTTCAGTTTAAGCTCTTTCAAATAGAGATTTTTGCTTTCGACCATATTTGAAGAAAAAGAATGTATTGTTCGAGAGAGTTTATAGACTAAGATTTGAAGAAAAAAAAGAATGTGTTCTCTCTAGGATGCTTGGTTGATGTATTTGCAATTTAACTTGCTTCCTTGAGTTCATGGGTGGAGCGGCGGGTTGAGATTTCATCCCGTCTTCCTTACGTTAATACATTGGGCTAGGAATTGTTTTTAATAGACTCATGTACTAGAATCGATTTTTTCACTAGTTATGAACCGTATGTTCCGGAAAATTGGGTTTTTATGTGTTTTGCTTTTATATATTATTTTTGTGGGTTTGTTTGGTTTCCCAAAATTGCTTTTTCATCTTTCAACTTAGTTTCCAAAAAAAAATCTTATTCCACCGACTTAAGTCTGGAGTGTGACCTATATTTCACCATATTTATCTTAATAATAATAATTCAGATGGAAAGAAATATAACTATTTTTTGGGATATTTTATTTATAAAATATAATATACTAATGATGGGGTATTTTTTAAATTATAACTGAAAATTTTTAGAAAAATATCACACCTCATTCTCAAAAACTATTTGAATTTTGAATATTATGTATTAATTAAAATATTTCATTTAATTAAATTTAATGATATGTTTTTTTTTAATTTCTAAATGACACATGAATTATTTTCTCAATTAATATATAAAATTTAATCAAATATACATAAAATTGATTAAAAATAGCTAAAACATTCGAGACCGAAAATAAAAACCCAGATTTTACATTATATTATAGTTTTTCATTACAAAAATCTTATCATAGGTTACAAAGTACATGATATTAGTGGTTCAAAATCCAATATAAAAATATGATAATTAGCAAATATTTACTCCGTGCTCACCTTCAACAAAACATGCATCTATATGGTGTATTTACTAGAAAATCATAGACATTGAAAAATGCATATGCTAAGCTCTTATTATCTCTTTCCTCTACGAAACTACTTGATTACGATACGTTCGTTTCGTTATCGCTAGCGATAGCGATTAGCGATTTTTTTTTCTATTTGACTATCGCTAGCGATATCAATCAGCGATGGATCGATCACGATAATATATTTTTCTTTTAAATATAATTTTTTATATATATTATATTTTTAACTTCAATTTTCTTTTTAATTATAATTTTAGTTCTAGTTTTCATTTTAAATTTTATTTTACTTTAGTTTTAAATTAATTTAAATTTAGTTTAATGAATAATTTTAATTTTACTTTTAATTTTAATTTGTTTTACTTTTAGATCAAATTAAAATTTAATTTCATAAAATTTAATTTAAATTTAGATTTAGATTTTCATTTAATTTTTATTTTTATTTTTATTTAATTTTAGTTTTAATTTTATTTTTAATTTTATTTTATTTAAATATAAATTTGATTCAATTTAATTCTAAATTTAATTTTTATGTTTATTTAAATTTAAAATTTTGTTTTTATTTCAATTTTAGTTTTAATTTTAAATTTTAAATTTAAATTGAAATTGAAATTTATTTTAATTTTTAGTTTAATTTAATATTAATTTAAATAATTCATTTTTTAAAAAATAGAAGAATCGCTGGTCTTGTTCGTTTGCAGTCGCTAGCGATAGTCGCTGGTCCAACGATCGCGGAACGAACATGAATCTATCGATATCGCTGATCGCTATCGCTAACGATTGCCAAAAGTTTCGAATTTCTTACATATCTAACCTATTCGTTTCAGAGACGCTACCGTTGCGATAGTTTCTTATTGACCCAGGCAAAAAGTACAACAAATAAAAATAATGATTTAAATATAAAAAAATCTCGTTTGCTCTCTTCTCTCTCATATAAACCTTGCGCCAGCGGAGGTCCTATAGTCTGGTGGCTTGGTTCCACGCAGGTCGTACCTCTGCACCCGACTTCGAGTCTCAGCGAAGACGAAGGGCGAAGCAGCTGCAGTTTAATTTCGCGAAAAAGAGAGTGGACCCCCTAGTTGTGGCCCACACATGGGAGTGGGACCCCCCTTTGGCCCACATGAACACAATTAATAATAAACTGCAGTTTAAAAAAAAAAAAATAAACCTTGCGTCACCGTTCTGATATTTCGTTTCCCTCCTCCCCCAGCGGCCTCCACGGCGTCGGTGTGAGGAGGCTCTCCTTGTATTCTCCTCTGTACAGCGGTACTTCAGTTTCATCGATGTGTTTTTTGGAGACTCCGACGAAGTGTTTCATGTTGACAGCAATTTGTTTCAGTCTGTGACGGAGATGACCAGACTAACTTTGCATGTCTTCTGGAATCCTTCACTACGGTTCTCCATCTCGTTGTTGCTTATTTCTTTGTTCGCGTAGCTCCGGAGCTTCAACGGAAGAGGTGATCTCACTATCGATCAATCCAGATTTTCTCCGACCGTGTGTCATCGTGGCTCCGGCGTCGGTGGTTTGGGTGTGGAGATCTGATGGATCTACTTTGCTTGGCTCATCGTTTTACACTTTTTCTTTCCAACAACTTCTCTCCGGCCTGACGGCTACGGTATGACTCTCACACCAATGTCGGTTCTGTTGTGCCGGTTCTCCTGCTTGTCATGCTTTGTTGGATTAGTCTCTGTCTTTGCTCATCAATGTACCTCATTTGGTTAGGGTGGTGAGATGTTTTTAATTTTAGAGATTAGTTTGGTATTGTCATGTGGCTGGATAGGTACTGTTGGAATCGGTTTTTGCTGATTGTTATGGGTCTGGTTTAGTTGTTTATCGGAATGGTTTTACTTGCTATGCGATGGTTATGCGATTGTTGTTTGCTTGTCTGGTTTTCCGGAGCTAATGCAAGATCGCTCTAGACTTAGCTTTCGTTTTGGTTTGGGTTTATTCGCAATGAGGTTCATTTCATGCCATGGAAACGCTTTCGGGTTAAAAGAGGATTGGTCTCCTCCGAAGTTTCTATTTGTCTTTTGGATCATGTATATTGTTGCTTGTTGGATCAACTCGCTTGGACGGATGGAAGGAGATCTACAAGTCTTAGGCGATCATGACAATCTTAATAATTGACTTATGCTTATCTCAGTTCAGCCCTTCGTTTTATTTTGTACCCTTCTCTATGTTAGCTATTTTGGTTCATAGTTGATTCCTTTCAAGCTTATAAAAAACCAGTTATTATATATATTTCATCTCCTCGAGTTAAAAAAAAAATAAAAATAATGATTGCTGAAAAGTGATAGCTCATCATCTTCTTCAATCAAAATAGGAGTCGCTGCAAATTATGGTGTTAAGAAATTAAGTCTTCGGCGTTATTATTTTCGAGGCTGAGCGATTCTTATTCCCCGTTTAAATAATGAACTGGTTTAATTATACTACTTTTAAACAGAATTTATATCGCTCGCCGATCAATGAATTTTGTTTGATCTATCTTTCCTCTACTACATCTTCAAAAGATTCTCTATAATTTTAAATATGAAGATTTTTACTCTCCAAAAATTTCAATTTTCAAAACTCTATATTTGAAGTTTCATCTTTTTATTTGCATTTTAGTCCTTACATTTATACATCATATTTATTATTCAATATTTTATCATTTATCATTTTTAATCCTTAAAATTTTAATAATCTCACAAATATATAAAATTGTTTTTAGAAATATAGATTCAACACATAAAATTAAATAAAAACTTCAAAATATTGTGATATAATGTAGTAAATTTGAGTTATACACATAAATTCGTTTTTATAAATTTATGGAATAACTGAGTTTTTTTGTAATTTAGTATTTAATTATGTATTTCTATATAAAATTTTATATTCTAATGTTACATTTTATTAATTGATATTAATGTTTTAACATATGAGCTAATTATTTATAAAAGTTTTATGAATTTAAACTAAGTATGATAAAATATAAGGATCATATCATAAAATATACATACTTCTAAAGTTTTGTTTGAAGTTTGTTGTTAGAGAACAACACCTCAAAACTTCAAATATGAAGTTTTGGAAACTCTAAAATAGAGTTCATTTTTACAGATGATCTTGGTCAAGTATTTAACATACCAAAGCAAATCAACGCCAAGTCCAATAAACAGTAAATCATAAACCTTAATAATAAAACAATTGTCGACCAAGAATAACTCTAGTATCAACCCTAACAATTAATTAGGGTTGGGCGTTCGGGCGCCCATTCGGGCTTTGGGTGCACCCATTCGAGTTTCGGGTTGAAATTACCAAGTGAATGTCACCCATTCGGTTTATAAAAACTTCGGGTTAAGGTAGGGTAATTTTTTTCAGCAAGACTCTCCAACACTTCATGATTCCAACTCCAAGACGCCAAGACTCATAAAGGACCTGATTAAGTATACAAGTCAGTAAGATAGAAGGATCAACATTGATCAGCAATTTAAATCCAACATTGATAAACAATTCAGATAAGAAAAACCAACAATAAGCAAGTCAGATAGGAAGAACCAACATTCATATGTAAAACACAAACTTAAATAATCTAATGTGATCATAATTTACAAGAAAAACAAAAGAACCTGATAGGAAGAAGAACCAACATTGATCAGCAATTATCTATCCTTGGGAACTCGGGTACCTAAACACTGAAGACCACCGGATCCTTGTACACGTTGTCTATGTCATTGTACTTGAAACCATCTACAACCATTCGATCCACAATTTTTTCTGGAATACTCACGTTCTCTGTTTGCTGAGATACTGTTGAAGCCAGCGGTTGGACATGGCGAGAAGAATACTCTTTGTATAGAGAGATTAGTAAACAAGTCAGAGAATCAAGCATATCTTTCGACTCCAAAGAATCCTTCCCATACAAAGTCTCAAAACAGAGCTTGCAGTAATTCAGTTTCTTTCTCGGGTTAAAGACTGCAGCAGCAATCAACATCTTATTGATGTTCTTCAATCCGTCGTAGTCCTTGTGGAGTTTATCCAACATCTGAGTAGCCCTTTTCATCACCACATCATCCCCACTAGCAGCCATAGTATTAAGGGTGTTCTCAATGGTTACAATGACACCGTAGCACTTGTAGGAGTTCACTGTACTCGATTCTGAAACAGTCAGTGTGCTGTTGTAGAAAAGAACAAAGAAATGGACCACCGTAAATTGTTTTTACTTATCTTGGGTTTTAATATATAATATCGGAAAACGTTCTAAACATTGCAAATTTTCTAGCGTTTAAGTATATGATTTTTCATCTTCAAATACATATTTGTTGGGGAAACAGCGCAAAACGACGCAGCGGAATAAAG
>OVAU01003546.1:0-10980 GCA_900406315.1 Biscutella laevigata subsp. laevigata
TTTCGTCACTCTATCTAATTTAAAATGTGGGTTCAATTTTTCTAAAAAAACTGTTATGGTCAAAAAAAAAAAGTTAAATGACACGCGTGGCACACGCGTAGAAGCTCTTCGCGCGAAGAACGCCTCTACCTGAAGAACCGTCTCTAGCCTGAAGAACCTTGCTTCAATTTTTTTAATATATTTTTTTTCTTGGTTTCTTTCTGTGCAAAGAAACGCCATTTGCAGGCGTTGAACCTGCTCTTATCCATCTTTTATCGTATCTAGAACTGTGGACTTCCTTCACCTTTGGAAATATCTTTAGCATTTCTTAAACCATACTTGCATCGTAGCTGTATGTTTTCGGTCTCTTCTTAATCCTCGTGAGTTCTTGTATGTTCTCGTTGCTAGGCTTGGACACTAATCGAATATTCAAAAAAATTGTAGTATCGATAATCTATTTTGTATTTATCAAATACTCGATTTTGTGATTATTTTATATCTAAAAATTTATGAATGTCTGAAGTTTATACTATTATTTAGGAATAATTTATTTGGTTTAACTCTAATTCATTTTTTTCTAAAAAATTAATTCATAAATTTAACAAAAGGTTAGTACTCTCTAACCCAAAAAAATCTAAAAATTAGTAGAGTATAATATGCAATAAAATAATTAAGAAAAAGAAATGACAAAATTCTATAATTCTTTTTCAATTATTATTTTTTGTATTTCTTATTTAATCATTATATTATTTTAGATATGTATCATTTTAAATATATTGTCATAAAATGAATCCTATAAATTATAATAATATTTTTTTCCTTTTAGAATATTATACTTAAAAGTAAAATAAAACTAATATATACACGATTACATATATTTAAATATATATTAGATAAGACTCGGGCTTTACCAAATTTTTTGATGATACCAATAATTTTTTTATCAACATATTAGATTGTTGTTCAAAATTTAATTTTTATGCAATAATTTCATTGGCTTTAAAACTTAGAAACTTAGAATAATGGTTGACTTGACATATGACCTTCATATTTTCTTTTTAATGTATAAGACAATAAGAAGACTTTAAATCAATTTAAATAGTTTTAAAAAAAAGATTCTTAATAACTATTGTTTGGTAACATCAGTAATCAATAAAATAATAATTAAATATAAATTTGTTTAATAATTGTTTAAGATATAAGTTAATTAAAACAAAAAAATACGTAGAAAATTGTGGGTTTGACATATATATATTTCGGATCAAAGCGGATATCCAATTTTCAAAAGTAATTTATATATTTACTATGTATTTTAATAATACTATAATTTTAGATTTCATTTGCACTAAAATCCTACAATCTTCTAATTTTTCAAATGAAAGCAAATAATGAATGTTTTCTCTAGACATTGATGTTGTGGTTGAGACAGAGTTGGTCATTGCTCTACAAATATTTGTGTACCCAGAGAATCATCTTCACTAAATCCCGGTAAAATCATGGCCTTCTTTCATTATGAAGCTGCAAAACCACCTTGTTTACATGATGCCGATGATTCACAAGACCAAATTTGTTCAGTTGATGTAAGTTTCAATCAAGTATAAGCCTTTGTGATCTCAAAGATAATGTAGTTTCTTGTCTAAGTCTTGAAGAAAATGTATGAACTGAAGAAGTAACCAATCTTTTGAATCTGAAATTTTTTATACCTTCTCAAACTGCTATTTAAAGAAGATGGATGAATTCCGAGTCTTCGAAACATTTAATCGCGCCATGTTTCTCTCTCTCTTTTACGACGTGTTCTCTTCTCCATTCCTCTCTCAATCTCTCACCATTTTGCTCTTTCCCATTTCCTCTTCATGGTTCGATTCATCCAAATTTTCGAGTTTCTTCATTTGGCGACTTCTTTTGATCTTCTTCCATGGATTCGGTTACTATCGAAGCAGATGAACGAGAGGCGTTAGCGTTAGCGTCACTTGAAACCCCTCACCCACCGCCGCGTAAAACACATTCCTACGTTGAGCAATATGAGTTGATGCCCCATCACCCGATCCGCAGATATAGCCTTGACGAGGGCTCTAGATCGGATTCCGATTTGAATATTTTCGATTCCTCCTCTGAAGGAGCAGTCATCGTTGATGGAAGAACCAGTGGCGAGAGAGGCAATGGTGAGGATTACGGTTATGTCACGAATCCGTCGCAACCACCAGCGTCGCAGCGATGGGAGAATGACGCCGATTTTGAGTCTCTTCCAGAATTCGTCGGTGCAGGAGGAGGCGTCGATGTTTTCAAGGTGCCGGTTCGTGCGGCGGTGCATCCTGGACGGCCACCGTGTCTTGAGCTCCGGCCGCATCCGTTGAGAGAGACTCAAACGGGAAAGTTTCTGAGAAACATTGCTTGTACGGAACGTCAGCTATGGGCAGGACAGGAGAACGGCGTGAGGTACTGGAACTTGGAGGAGGCATACGATGTCGGTTGTGGCTCCTCCGGACAGGCACGGCGAGGGGATGAGGATACGGCGCCGTTTCATGAGTCTGTAACCATCTCACCGACCTTGTGTTTGATGATTGACAACGGCAATAGGCTTGTGTGGAGCGGCCACAAAGACGGCAAAATTAGGGCTTGGAAAGCGGATCAGCCGATTACTACTCCGGCGGATTATACTAAGCCTTTTAAGGAACGACTCTCCTGGCAAGCTCATCGTGGTCCCGTGAATCATATTGCCCTGAGCTCATACGGTTAGTGTTTTCTTTGATTCTGAGAGTTAATCTAGTTTTTGATTGTTTGTTACTATATTTGGATTATCAAATCTTTTTGTGTGTGTTTGTCTTGAATATGATGCAGGTGATATGTGGTCATGTTCTGAAGGCGGTATGATAAAGGTATGGACTTTGGATTCTTTAGAGAAGTCTATTGCGCTTAAACTGGAGGAGAAGCATATGGCTGCATTGTTAGTTGAGAGGTCTGGCATTGACCTGAGGAGCCAAGTTACTGTCAATGGTACATGCAGCATATCTTCATCAGATGTCAAGTTTTTGTTAGTTGATACTGTGAGAGCAAAAGTGTGGGCTGTGCAGTACCTCTTATTCTCAATTTGGTAGGCTTTTTTGCTCCGGGAATAATAGCATATTGTACTAGTCTTCAATAGAACTTAATATGTCGTAATGGAATGAATTTTTTTCTGTTGTGGTTCTATTTTGATCATTGAAGAAAGATCTATCCGTGCAGGGATGCTCAGACTAAAGAGATTGTGAAAGTTTTCAATATTGATGGGCAAGTCGAAAATCGTGTAGACATGCAGCAACCTACGCAAGGTCAACAAGTTGAAGATACGAAAGCGAAGTTCTTCTCCACATCAAAAAAGGACAAACAACATGGTTTTCTGCAAAGATCACGTCATGCCATAATGGGAGCTGCAGGAGCTGTTCGTCGAGCTGCCACTAGAAGTACAGGAGCTTTTACAGAAGATCCTAGGAAAATAGAAGCTATTGTGATAGCAGCAGATGGATCAATTTGGACTGGAAGCAATAATGGCATAATTGCTCAGTGGGACGGAAATGGGAACCGCTTGCGGGAGGTGTATCATCAACAGCAGGCTATTCTGTGTTTTTGCACTTTTGGTGATCGAATATATGTGGGTTATGCAAGTGGTTACATCCACGTCTTGGATCTTGGAGGAAAGCTAATTGCAAGTTGGGTTTCACACATTGAACCTGTTGTAAAGCTAGCAGCAGGTGGTGGTTTCATTTTTAGCTTAGCCACTCATGGTGGTGTAAGAGGATGGTTTGTGACATCTCCAGGTCCTTTAGACAGCGTAATTCGAACTGAATTGGCTCAAATGGATAATACATATGCCCGACTAGACAGTGTTAAGATCTTGATTGGTACCTGGAATGTTGGTGAAGGACGGGGCACACGCGGAGCGCTTATGTCTTGGCTCGGTTCTGCTGTTTCAGATGTTGGCATTGTTGCTGTTGGGTTGCAAGAGGTGGATATGGGGGCGGGTTTCCTTGCCATGTCTACTGCTAAAGAAACGGTAACTCCTTTGTTACACTCATTGTTTTTCTTCAAATGAAAAAGGTCGGAGATCATAAAGCAAACGTCGATATTTGTTTGCTTTTGTATAATGTACTTTACGAGAAATGAGGCTCATTACAATTATCCTTGCTGATCCTCATTCATTTTCAGTCTGAGTTTACTATTATATTCTGAATCTTTACCAGTTTGAGTCCAACCCTGCTTTCAGTTGACAGATACATGTGGAATGATTATAGCCTTTGTTGATTCCTCAATCGTTGGTTCCCTCTTCAATATAGATAGAGATAGTTTGTTTTAGTTTTTTTTCTTGATCTCACCAGTCCTTGACCAGATCTTTAACCCTTAACCTCAGGAGGTAAAAAGGGTCCACTACTACCAAGGAATACTCTGGTTATTGAGAAAACCTGACTTGACTAGCATGTTAAAATTGTTGCATCCGGATTCATAAGCTTGACTAGCATATTTTGGTTTCGGTTATAGGTAGGGGTTGAAGGAAGTGCCGTGGGTCAATGGTGGCTTGACGCAATTGGAAATGCACTGGATGAGAGAAATACTTTCGAACGTATGGGTTCAAGGCAGTTGGCGGGACTGCTAATATCTCTTTGGTAGGCAAAACATTCATTTCAAACGTGTTATGTTTTCTGTTTTACTCTTTTGATTCCAGGTGTGCCAGACAACAGTCCTGTTCTTTACTTGCATAGCACTTAAAGCCGTTCACTTGTCTAGAAAGTGTAAAGTTAAATCATGTTTCCAATTTAACCATCTTTTGTCACCTCATGTCTTACAACTTTCTTTTTAGGGTGAGGAAGAGTATTAGACCACATGTTGGAGATCTTGATGTCGCAGCAGTTCCATGTGGTTTTGGCCGTGCCGTTGGCAACAAGGTCTGTCTTTAGAGCTATATCTCACTTGGACTTGGTTCTGTCTAATCACAAAATAAACTAGTCTAATATATGATCTACTAATCAATGTTATAATGAAATTTGATGGCTAAACCTTCATTATCGCTGATTTTGTTCTTATCGCTCACACATTAATGTTCCCACACTGTCAAAAACAGGGAGGTGTGGGTTTGAGAATCAGAGTTTACGACCGAATTATGTGCTTTGTGAACTGTCACTTGGCTGCTCACTTGGAGGCAGTTACTCGGAGAAATGCGGATTTCAATCACATATATCGATCAATGGTCTTTTCCCGAGGACAAAGTTTATATACTGTTGCAGCTGGTATATTGCCGTACCTGTTTTTGTCTTGCTCACTTGGCTTCTCCATGTACTTATTTTGGCTGCTTTATTCTTCTGGCTTGCCATGGGCCCTCTCTCTTGCAGCCGGTGCTTCAACATCTGCTCAAGCACTAAAGAGTAACACTGTATGAACTTATTACATTAGCCACAGCATTTACATTTTTGGTTCACAATCTCAGTCTCCAGCTTTGTGTTGTTTGTCCCTCTTAATGTTATTGTTGGTTTTCTTTGTTTCCCAGAACACAAGCATCAGTATTGAGGAACAGAAGTCTGATTTATCAGCGGCAGACTTTGTTGCATTTTTCGGTGACTTCAATTATAGGTTATTTGGTATAACCTATGACGAAGCGAGGGACTTCATTTCACACCGATCTTTTGATTGGCTCAGAGAGAAAGACCAACTTAGGGCAGAGATGAATGAGGGAAAAGTATTCCAAGGAATGCGTGAGGCGTTAATCACTTTCCCACCGACTTACAAATTTGAAAAGAACAAGCCAGGTCTAGGAGGTAGTAAATGATTGATCTAATATACTTTGTAACCAAACAAGCTTGTAGAAAGAGAAACATTTGGTCTGAGTAATTAATTTCTTTGCTTCTCCTATCTGCAGGGTATGATTCAGGGGAGAAAAAGCGAATACCTGCGTGGTGTGACAGAGTTATATATAGGGACAACCAATCAAGCCCATTTTCTGAGTGCAATTTGAAGTGCCCTGTAGTTGCTTCGACTCTAATGTAATGTACCAGCACTCGATCTTTCTTTACATTTCCGTTCACCTTCCATCTTTCACACCACCCTATGCGTTGTGTTTACAGGTACGAAGCTTGCATGGATGTGACTGAGAGTGATCACAAACCCGTGCGCTGTAAACTTCATGCTAACATAGCTCACACTGATAAATCTGTGCGAAGACAGGAGATGGGGAAAATAATAAAGTCCAGTGAGAAATTCAAGTCCATGTTCGAGGAACTAAAGTCAGTTCCTGAAACATCAGTGAGCACCAAGAACATTCTTCTTCAGAATCAGGACACATTCCTCTTTACAATCAGCAACATGTCACCCTCGACTAGAGCCATCTTCAACATCGTTTGCAAGGGTCAGACTATCGTTAGAGATGATGGAGGCACCTTTGGTCTCCCAAACTGGCTCGAGGTTATTATTATTCTCCTTTGAGGCAAATGAATCACTCTTTCGGCATTTTTCTTCGCAAGATTTAATGATTAGAACCCTTTCTCTAGGTTTCTCCAGGAGCTGGGATGATAAGACCAGATGCTTCAGTACAGGTGAAGGTGCATCATGACGACTGTAACTCAGAGGAGTCCACTGATGGCTTCCAACCAAAATTATTTTGTGAAGACACTTGTGACAAAGAAGTGACCCTGATCATAAACATCCAAGGAAGCTGCTCTACCAGAACAACAAGCCACTCTATCAAAGTCCGCCTCTCCTCATCAGCCATAGCACTTAGTCTCACTCATGCCAAAACCACCAACATGACAAAAAATCTAGAGGGTTCCAATCGTTACCGCGGTGGAAGCACCAGACGATGACTCCATTAGACGGGGTTGACCTCACATATATAGCTAGATCGTAGGCAGGTGTTGGAGCAGGAAAACTGTTAAGCCATCAAACGAGTGCATCACAGTAGGAGATCAAGTTTCTAATACTCAAAACTAAAGTTCGGGTTTCACGAGGTTATAGTTTCTTCATTTTCATTCCTTGATTCAATGGAACAGATCCGTTAGTTTACTCGGGATGTTCTAAAAATATCGGATAGAAATGGTTTACAGGTAGAAAATACAAGTATATATTGATTATTCTTACATGAGGAGATCTCGTTGCCCGAATTTTCTACAATTTTGTTCTTCAGAGAGCATACATTCTCTTATTGTATTCACCATTTAGAATCTCTGAATCAGAAGGCATCCGAGACATAGAGAAAGATTGAGAGCTTCTCTCTTTCCGTAGGCTCTTCAGTTTAGATTCCTCCACTCTATGCATGACCACACAGTAACACATCGCCCCGATCGTGGTCAACATGATAGTGCCGCCAATAACAGTCGCGCACACAGCCAACCACATCTCCTCTTTCCCCACAACAATATAAGAGAGGGACACAAAGGCAATGGATATGAACAAACAAGCACACCACATGAGCTTGTTGATCACAAACACAAGCTTCTTCTTTGCCTTCTCTTCAATCACAACAACTGAAGTCTGCACCACGACAACAGCTAAGGATATAAACAGTGCTAAGCTATCAAAGACAAAGAAGACCAGAAACGGTGCTTTATTTGCTATATGAGCTTGTCCTAGCTCCGCTCCCTTCGACGGATCCTCTTCATATTGACCGGGGATTGTGAAGATAGCTGCGAAAGCCACCGTGGCAATAAGTACAGCTACGACGGTTGCTGAGTTTATAGCGTTGTTTAGACCGCTAATGTGAAGCTTCTTGAGTCTCTTTGCTATTCTTTGGACTCTTACACCAGTTCGTCGAGATTGCTGAAGCTGAGAATGTACTTCGTGTTTAATGTCGCTGACAGTTTGCTTCAGTTGCTTAGCCGGGTTTTGAGGCTTCCCAAGATCTTTAGCTGTAGCGCCTCCTGCTTCCTTCAGAACTGACACAAGCTCTGAGTTTCCTATCTTCTCAGCAATGTCGAGTGGCGAATCTCCAGCTTTGTTTATTGGGTTGAGGTTAATGCCTTCAAAAGATACCAAACACCGCACTATCTGCAGATAAGTCAATTGGCAGTTAATGTGAGAACTAATATCGACTAGGAAACTCAAGACAAGGATCATTCCATGATGAAGAATTCTTTCTACTATACATGCCTAAAGAGCATTACCTTAATACGGCCCTTGTTTGTAGCAATGTGCAATGGTGTATTTCCTTTATTATCTTCAACGCTCAAAACTGCAAGATCAGGTTTTACCAGCTCAACAACGATCCCATCATTTTGACCTTTCACAGCCATGTGAAGAGCAGTTTGCCCCTTTTTATCGGTTCTAAACCCAATGCTTGGATCATTACCAATCAAAGATTTTACCACTTCCTCATGACCCATCCTTGCTGCAGAGTGAAGCGCAGTTTTACCATTGTTCTTAGCTATCTTAGCCAAATTAGAGTCCGTCTCTAAAAGAAGATTCACCACATCAATGTGTCCCTGTGTTGCAGCCGTGTGTAAAGCAGTGGTGCACGATAAATCTGTTGTCATTGCCGAATTGGGGAATGTCTCCAACAGTTTCTGCAACACCTCTGAAAAAGAAGAAAAGTCAAGTAAGAAAATAGGCCATGGATGGTTGTAATTGGAGAAAATTTGACGAAAGCATAATTCATTTTACCGAGATGGCCTTGTTTTGCTGCGACATGGAATGGATCAAACCCGTTTCTGGCAGCGATCGAAGCAGTTTCAAGATCTATATGCTTCAACATCTCTTCCACAACAATTGAATGTCCATTCTCTGCTGCAGTATAAAGAGGAGTCTCTCCTTCAAGATTCTGCTTTGACAATAACTCTTTCAACTCTTGGCCACAACCTCGAATCAGTTCTTTAACCTTACTTAAGTTCCCAGTTCGAGCTGCAATGTGAAGAGCCGAATCTCCTCTTTTCCCTGGTGACTCATTCTTCTTCCTCCTTTCACCTATAAAACTCAATTGTCTCTCCATCACCACACGGAAGCTTTTCTGCTTCTCTAAAAACCCACCACGGAAGCTTTTCTGCCTCTCCATACCAAAACTGGGGAGCTTCTCCATAACTCCACGTTTATGATTATTCTCTACGGTCACACCTCGAAAACTCTGTTGCTTCTCCATTGATCTTCCGAGTCTGCTTAGTTGGTGATTATCTACATTCACACCTTGAAAACTGACTTGTTTCTCTAAAGCTCTCGCCTTTCTGGGTGGTTTCTCCATTGAATTTGTCTGATTATCTCGTGTTTGGTTTATTATACCATTAAAGCTCTGCTACTTCTCTCCCACCAAACTGTTCTGATTCTCCTCCATTATTACTCCAATTTTTTCGTCGTTATCAACAAAAATACCTAAACCCAGATGATTTAACTACCCCCAATCTGACAAAAACCCTAAACTAATTACACACAAATCTTGAGAAGATAATTCCTGCCCAAAATCTAAAAAACAAGCCTTTTGGTGATATCACCTCGAAGAATCCATGCCAGTAAGAAAAAAAACAAAACTTCATTGGAGAGTAGACACCAGATTTCATGTCAATAGCCCCCAAGCAGTGAAGAAACTTGGGATTGATTAAGATCGAAAAGAAAAACAGATTGAAGGTTTTTGATTCAGTACCTCCAGAAGAGCAAGAAAAACATTCGAAAACCCCAAAAAGATCGAAGATCAAAAAGGTTTGGAAAACAAAAAGGCTGCTTTTTGTGCGATGAGAGAGAGAGGGAATGTCAGAAGAAGAAGAACATCATCATCATAATCATCATCATCAGTTGAAGAGTTTGAGCAGCCACAAAGCCTTCTTTTAACAAGATTTACCTTCACCTCACTCTTTAAACAGATCGAGACTTTTTTTACAGATTTTAACTCTTTTCTGCAAAAGTTAAGGGATAATAAACAGAATTATAATGTTAATTAAACATTCTAAAACCCCAAATAATATAAAAGAAGCTGATGGAGATCGCTAGTTACTCTCTAGTTAGTTCCATGAAAGGCAAAACTAAAAGACGATACAACTTGTCATATTTAGTTATTTACGATACTTGTTTACTTTGTATAAAGTCGAGTCCTCGCTTTTAAGCTTTTTATTTTTTGGTTTATCACTTTTTTTTTTTTTTTTTTTATAACCCAGGTGTTTCCACCTGGAACCGAGGATCATAGCGGATGAAACAACCTCGGGGCGAACCCGGAGAAGAATCTTCTCCCAACGCGAATCGAACCCGGGTGGCGGTAGTTGCAGCCGCAACCCCATTACCAACTGAGCGTTGGTTGGTTTATCACTTTTGTTAGTTAATTAACGATTTCTCTTACTTTTATATATGTATAAATGCATAATGGTTTTATTTAAAAATTGTATTGTTATCTACTACAACATAATCTATTGACAAAATCTCTTTTCTTACAACTTTTCACATTTCTAGCCAAATTATATTTGTTTTCTCAACTTTTAACCAAATTATATAAGTGATTAAATAATTAGTTTGTTATAATGTAACTAAAAATACCAAACGATATAACTGAAATAATTGAACTTAATTATGTTTGTTATAATTTACAAACGACAACCTATTATATACACATGTGGAGTGAATCTAATTATTATGTTGCACGAATCTAATAATATTGCTAGGATTGACAGCTTTTTATGCAATTATAATATTGATTTATAACACAATTATACTTTCAATATATGGAATTTTCGATAAGTTTGCAATTCTTAAATTATTATATATGGATAGAAATATAAGTGTATAAAAAGTAAAAAGTTATATTTAAAAGATAAAAATTATTGAAATAAAAATTTAAAATCAAAATAAAATTACAACTATTTTAATATTTAAGAACTGAAGAAAATATACGAGAATGTTATGATCATAATATAATATATATAAAATAACACATGAGAATATACTGATAATCCATTATTAAATAGAATAAAAATATATTATTTAGAAAACCTAAATAACTTTTTATTAATTAAATATCTTCGCGGACTCTCTCCAAATCCTCTTATATATTAAACGAGAAGTGATTTTGCTGAT
>OVAU01003548.1:0-10977 GCA_900406315.1 Biscutella laevigata subsp. laevigata
AAAACACAATTATGAAGTAAAACCCTTTAACACAACATCTAGCACATATACCCCCATCTAATCCATAAATGTATTGAAATGTAACATTATATCTATATTGAGTATAGTTTTTATGTTCGCGAAAGATTTTGTGAAATTTTTTTCCAAGTGTTGGAAAACTCTAACACAGCGTGTTTTCGTGCTATTATATAGTATCGAAAATTTAACAAACATCTACAATCATAGTTCTTAAATGCGTGCTATCGCAGAGTGCTATAAAAAATGTTGATTTTAATTTTTTAGTTTTGTGAACTTAATTAACAATATAATTGAACAAATTTGATGATATAAAGGGTAATTAGCAAATGCTAGTTGGATTAAACACAATTTCAGTTCCTTTTTAGTGAAATTATAGAATAGCATTTTTTGTGCTATAACAGACGACTGAAAAAATCTGAAAACTGTCTACGATAGCATTTAGGTATTTCATAATATGGTGGAGTGCTATCAATGAACGTTTTTCTTGTAGATAAGCAAAAGGAAAACTGGAGGACAATCTAAAGGACCCCAAAAGTATAGTAGCCACAAGAAGTGCATTTTGTAGTATAACCAATGGTAAGGGGCCTTTCATTGTCTTCCACGGTCATTACACATCCTGCACCAAACCATCTTTCCATTCAGCTATCTCAGAAGGAAAAAGAGAGTAAAAAGAGGAAGTGAGAGATCTAAACTTGAGTTCTATTAGAGTATACTCATCAGGCATCTTCTCCTCGGCAAGCAATGCGTCTAACATCCTAAAGTAGACTTGTGTAAGATCGTATTTTTTTAGTGATTGAATAAAGAACAACATTCATTGATGATTTGATTCGATAAAGACTTAAGCACTTCAACTTTAGAAGAAGTAAAAGAAGTATCTATGGTCTGCGATTATTTTGGCGGAATTACGGCAAAATAATACTCTATTTAAGTTTGATGTACTGACCTGTATATCTCCTAGCGACTTGCTGCAGATAGGGCATGTGTAATGTGAACTCGTGTATTCCTACCACCAATATAAAAGAACAAAAAACCCTAAGTAATCTTGGCTTGTGGCAGGTTTTCAATATTAGCAAAAATCATATTTGACAAGAGTTAAGTACCTGAAAGCATGTCCAATGCACAGGGTCGGCCCTGAGTTTTAGAAGGCCACAAACGAAGTAAAAAAAAGGGCCGCTTTAGACTTATAAAAATTGTACTTAACAAATTTTTTTTTAAAAAATGATCAATAATGGTAATGAGAAAATAATAGAGAAGGAAGAAAGAAAAGAATCCGTAAACAATCATGTCAAATATCTGGAGTAATAAAAGGTGGACCTGTAAAAATATTGAAAGAGCAACAAAGGAAAAATTGAAAGACAAACGAAAAAAGTAAAAAATTGAAAGATGTTGGGGCGAATATAGAAGAAGAAAAAGATGAAATAATTAAAAATGTGTAATTAGTGATGTATTGTTTAGGTTAATTAGTGATAGGAGAATTTGAAACAGAACCACGACGTAATTGATAGTTATAGGCTTATAGCTCCATAATTTTAGGATTAGTCTCTTTTATTTATTAGTTAACTTTGTAAAATTTCCTTTTAAAAGGGGAGACACATGGAAAACACAGTCAGAGACAAGATATTATAATATTACTTTAGTGGAAAAATTCAAAGACATACAGGAGCATGACTCGAACCCGAAAACACTCGATTAAGAAGGAATGCATGGACCACTAAGCTACGAACACATTTGGTAAAATCGAGGCCGAATGTTTTACTTAAGGAAAACAGGGCCGCAAGCATGGGCTTGGCCTGCTTGGCCTCAGGGCCGGGCCTGCCAATGCATCAAGTGACCGCATGGAAGAGCTTTCACTATGGAGCTGAACGTGAAGATGTACTCGTGGCAAATAGGGCAATTATCTTCTAAGCAGTTTTCTCTGCAAATGCATTACTTAGGAACATGAGATACAAGCATTACATTTCATGCAGTGGAAGTAGGTAATGCCAAATCCTTTCCCTACCCGACAGAGATTAGAGCAGGGGCAATGATCAATTTTCCTATTAAAACCTTTTGACTGTTAGCCTCTAGCGAGACTCAGTCCAGAAATGTATAAACCTAAGAATGCTTCTACTTTACAGTAGCTCATTTCTTAGTTTAGATAAATTGCAAGCTTGGGTAAGCAACACACCTCTTGGGCTCCACAGGTTCTGAGCCAACACATTTTTGAATCAGACTCCACTAATAATCTTTCAATGTTAATCATAGACATTTGTTCTTCAGATGCAGCGCTACTTCACAGATATCCATTCCACTAATAATGTTACATGTTATCATCAACATCTGTCCTTAATCTTCAGCAGTTTCATACACATGACAAGTATAAGATCAAACCTGTTTGTGCATTTTCATACACATGGAGATATATCTTGAAAGATCTATTGAGAAGATGTTGGAGTTCCAAAACCTTGAAAGATCTTCCCAAGTTGATCAATCTGAGTAGACCCTAAAGAAAACAAAGAAAAGAAGAACATGAGGACCAAGTTTTGACAACATTTTTTATACTTGATGTTCTTTCAAGACAATCCTGAAGTATAAGGACATGTTTTAACATTATCGGTATAAATGGTTGAGGAAGTCAAAGCTCAGCAAACATATAGCCTGCAGCTCAGACATCAATTCCTTCTCCGTACTGTCTACTTCGAAATAGCAATTCAAGAACTCTGTACCATGTAGCAAATACATGTGTGAATAAAGTATTTTTAAACATGAATTAAACTTTACAAATCTTCCACTGTGAACACAAGCAAATACACATACACATATCTAACCAAAACAGATTTCTACACAACCAATCTTGTAGAGAAAAAAATGTCAATATGTCATGTAAGCTCAACAAAATGGTATGTAGTTACAATTAACCACCAAAACCTAAAACATAAATATGCAACCATTATAATTAAGAACATATCATGTCTTTTTTATTTAAATGGAAATTCAAACGCAAAGTATCAAACTTTATCGAACACTGAGGTAAATTACCTGATGAGTAAATCTGTGATTTGGACTTCCAAACAAATTAGTTTCAGCTGACGATTCTCTCCGACCAGTAAATTATTAGTATTCATATCTCTAACAAAGAAGAAAACAAACTGTTACATACTGAGAATCCAGCATGAAGAACTGAGAAGAAACATAAGAAGCAAACAAAAAAAGAAAGAGAGGTCTTTGTTTTACCGGTAAAGAACAAATTTCTTATGACAATAAGCTTACCGGTGAATTTCACTCCTTTCAGATTCGCCTAACTAATTTTCTTCACGGACACAGTTTTTCCTGTCTAATGGGAAGCGAAGCGGCGAAGATTATGATGGAAAGCAAAGCGGCGAAGATTCTGGTGGAAAGCAAAGCGGCGAAGATTCTGGTGAAAAGCGAAGAAAAAATTGTAATGAAGAGTATATGAACTGAATCTGATGGAAAGCGAAGCGGCGAAGATTTACGCAAGTATGATGATGAATGGATAACGAAGGTTTTGGCAGTCGGTAGCGATAGCGATATATGCATGTTCGTTTGACTATCACTAGGTCAACGACTATCGCTAGCGATTAATCGCTAGAGATCAGCGATCGATCGCTAGTCGTTATCGCTAGCGACTGCTAAACAAACAAACCCAACGATTCTTTCACATTTATTAAAATTAAAATTAAATAAAAATTATATTAATATCAAAACTAATTTCAAAATTAAATGTAAAATTTAAATTCATTTTAAAATTAAAAGAAAAAAATTATTAATGAAACTAAAATAAAACTAAAAATTTAAAATAAAAACAAAAAATTGAAATAAAATTAATATTACACTAAAAATTAAATAACATTTATATTTCAAATTTTTTTTAAAAAAATAAAATTTATATTTAAATAAAAATAATATAATATAAATCAAAATAAAATAAAATCAAAATTTAATTTAATTTAAATTGAATCAAATGTAAATTTATATTAAAATTTATATTGAAATAAATTATATTTAGAAAAAAATAATTTTAAAAAATTAAAACTAAAATTAAATCAAAATCAAAATTAAATTTATATTAAAATTTAAATAAAGTAAAATTTAATAAAAATTATATTAAAAAGAAAAATATATATTATTATGATCGCTATCGCGAGCGATAGCCAAACGAACACCTCAGCGATCAATCGTTGATTGCTATCGCTAACGATAACCAAACGAACAGAAACGAAAATCGCTGATCAATGGTCGTTATCGCTATCGCTAGCAATGGCAAAACGAACAAGGCCAAAATGAGATATTTTAAACGAATTGAAGAGAATTGATGTGTTCGAGAGACCATTCTTCTTTTATATATAGGATGCTACATTGAACTGTACATTCTAATGGCTATTGTTGTCGACTTGACTTCTGACGGGTTTTATAGTTTTTAAGTTTTTTCATATATATATATATATAATGTATGCCAAAAAAAATAAATAAAACAATATTATAAAAATTATGAAAATAATGGGAGAGGAGTGTTACGGATAAAGCATGTAAAGAGAGTGTTGGGCGCGTCTAGCGCTACCGGTTCGTCGGCAAACGTTTCTTCGCTCGACACCAGGGTTCAACGCTCCGTGTGAGCGTTTTGGGTTGGGTTTGGGGAGTGGGTTCCCCTGTTGTGGCCCACATCGACGAACAAAAAAAAACATGTAAAGAGAGTAAGAGCATGTACAGGCTGGTCAGTAGGCACACTATGACCAACTCCTCTCACAGTAGCAAACGCAAAGTTATATTTGTAACTCTCTACGTACCCACCCACCTCTCTTCCGATGAACCAAGGACGCCATTCCTTATCAACCGTTAGATTCATCTTCTTCAAAACGTGCATTGTAGACGTCACTGAGACCATCAAGTCCAAGTCTCCACTATACACCATAACTCGAACAGTACCTTCACTCATCAACTCCTGGAGGAGAGGAAGCATCGACATTTCTACATCGTCTGTGTTCCACGCCTCGTTGATTTCGTGGTTACAATGCTTCCACGTGTACGGTAGTTTCGTAGTGTTGGCGTGTAACTCTCTCTGAACTATCTCTGTGTTGAGATAAGCCGTCACGTACACGTCGCTGCACGGATCATAATTCATCACAGTGGTACATTCCTTAGGTTTACTGGTTAACGTTGAGTCTAGGCATAAAGGAGCGTGGATGTTATAGACATCCAAGTGTTTTCTTTGTCCCCTTATCCTTTCCATCTCCGCAATGCATTTGCCGTAATCTTCTGGCTTTATCTCCGTTGAAGATCCTATCCCGCAGATTCTCTTGTAGCTTTCCATGTATTCTGGGGAGATAAGAGCATGACCAAGCATGTAAATGTATTCACCTTGGAACTCCTCCTCGGTGTTGAGTGGTGGGTTACCAATAAAAACACCTTGTAGGTCGATGGGTGTTTTGTTTCTCCGAAGAAGGATCAAGTTATCAAGTTGTGGAGCGTAGTGGCCTGCGTAACTCTGACCGGAGATGTATAACTCTCTGTTCTTGTACTCAGGAAACCTTTCAAGCCAATTCACCAGAAACATGTAGTTGTGCTCGGCGGTCGTAGTGTCACCTATGTTGTTCATATCCAAGGGAGTAGTCGAGTACGAGAATCCTATTTGTGCTAGCGATTCTAAGTACAACAAGTTCGCCACTGCGTATGCAAGACCATATTACTTATATAATAACATTCATACTTATATATTATAGATTGTGAATGTAAAACCTAAGGTTTATACGAGATAATACCGATCTAAATAAACGTGGTATATAAAGTAAAAAAAAAAAATTGACTATCTTTAAAGCATTATACATACCTCAACTTTTTAATTTTGGTGTCTTAAATTCTTTCACATATTTTAGTGCCTAAAACCATAACTTTATTTACTTTAACTCAAAACCGAGCCTGATAAGAGAGATTAATTTAATTGTACCGTTGTTCCATGAATAGGGATTGGGAAAAAGAGTTTTGCCGTCGCTATGTACGCGGAATGGTCCATGCTCTATGAATGCTCCCCTTCCTAGAGATGAGCAGCCTGGTCCTGCATTTTTGTTTTACATGTGTTAATATCTTCAATGCTTAGGAGAAGAACAAAATATCTTCAAAAACACTTTTTCATGGGTTATAAAAGTTTAAGTTACACCTCAAACATTTGGCTAATTGGTTGGGATTCCGTTTGGATTCAGTTATACAAATTTAGGTGCCCTTTAGAAATCTTACAATTTCATTTGGTTTGGTTATTGTTTGAGTTGGGATATTTGAATGAAACCCCTTTAAGATAATTTTTTTTTTAGATTAGTGTAATTTTTATCCAAACTAGCTTAAAACGTTTTTTTGTCACAATATATGCAATATGTAGAATTCGATCTCGAGTGGTAACACATCGACCACACTAACATAAACCATTATGCTATATATCCTGGATAGCTAGCTTAAAAAGTTAAAGTTAGCCTAAAAGATCCAACAATGAAATATCAAAATATTTGTTTAGTATTAGTGAAAATTTGTTTAATTTTGATGAATAAAATTAAAATTGTTAGGTTTTTAGTTAGTTTATTCATTTTGGATGATTATACGGTTTATCATTCTAAAAACCTAATATTTTTCATATTCATAATTAGAATTTTGGATATATGAATCAAATGAAGTTAATATAACTACAATTTTGTTTTAGATATTTCAGATATCTATTACTCCCTCTGTCCCATAATATAGTATTTTCTAAGGGAATTCACAATTCTTAAGAAAATAATTAATGAAATGTTAGTAATAATTTAAAAGAAAATAAAAAATTGATTACTAAAATGTTATTGGTTGGTCAACTCAATATTAAATGAAAATGAATTTAAAATTTGCATTGTTATTTGTGAAAATCTTATATTTTGGAACAAAATTAAAAACCTAGAAAATTCTATATAATGGGACAGAGGGAGTATTAATTTGCTTTGGTTTTTCGTTATAAAGTATTTTGTCGATTTTTATTTGGTTAATGTGATTTGGGTATTCTATTATTATGTATTTTGCACATAACTAGTCAAAACATACGAACATACGTAAGAGCATGTAGAGAGGTGTATACTAAAAAATGTACCTCCATTGAACCATATCACAAGAGGAGAAGAATCGTTGGCCTTGACAGTTTCCACGAAATAATAGTAGAAAAACCGACCGGCTGTTTCGTTTACGTTCACATAACCACCGTATTGTTTGAAACTAACCGGTGGTTGTCCGGGCAAGCTCTTGATTAGATCATTCTCTTTTAGACTTTGATGATTAACACCTGTTGCTCGGACTGATGAAGGCCCACTTACGCGACGAAACGCATTAAAGTGATCACTTGTTGATGAACCAATCCCTTGCTCCGACCTAAAGAGATGTGTTTGGCTCGAACCGTGGACAAAAGATGCAAGAGACAAGAATAGGAAAATGTAAGAGGTTAAGGACCAATCTTGGTGTTTTCTCATTCTATTAGTCTCTTGCTTCCTTTGAGAATTCTCTTCCAATATTTCTCAAAGAAGAACACAAAAGAAAAAGACTTTAGATTTTTAGGCAATGAATGCCTAGGATTTATAGATGTATTTTAAGGATTTTTGGCCAACTAATTTAACCATATTGATAGAGTGAAAAAGCTTTTGCAAGATCAGTTATAATTTTAATTAGAAAATCGTTTTTATGGGTTTTTCTAAATAACTATAAACTAGTTGTGAAAATCATCCCCTTTTTTGTTGCTTCTCTCTCTAACTTTCTCTCTCCCGTTTCTCTCTCGATCTAGGTCGAGGTTTCCGGCGAGATTGAGAGGACGAGAGCTCCGTCTTCTAGCCGCCTGAACACAACCACTTGCACCGAGTTTCTCGGCCCGAGTTTCTCGGCCCGACTCTCTCCCCCTTCAGCGTCTCCGGCGGCTTTCGACGGGTCTCCGAGTCGGTGGCCCTTGTTTTCTCGAAGACTTGCACTCGTTTTCCGGCGGTGTCGCGCTTAGGCCTTGCATGTGGTGGATCTGGCCGGAGCTTGTTCGATTTTGGCCGGTAAGCCGAGATATCTGCCCTACCTTCGGTAAGTCGCCTCTTCTCCGCTTGCGGTTTTGATCGGCGTCGTGGGACTCCCCTCATCCCTTCCTGCCTACTGAATCCTCCGTCGCCAGCCGACATCGCGTTAGACGCGATGCGGCGGTGTTGGTGGCCAGCTTGTTTGGTCGGCGATGTGTTTCCTTAGCTTGCGCAAGTCCGAGTTTTCGGAGCTCGGGTCCCCTCTTATCTGCTCACCCGAAGGGGTCCAGTTCGTGAGCGGAGGTGGTGGAGGACCTAGGATTTCCGGCGGCTCCTCCTCCTTGTTTTGTGCTGCCTTTGGCTCACATGTGTTCTCTAGGCCTCTCGGCTCCCTGGTTGTTAGCGGTTGCGCGGCCGTCAGACTCCCAGAGTGAATGCGGTGGACGTCGGTCGGCATCGGTGGCGGTGCTCGATTCTTTACATGGTGGCGGCGTGGTCGGCTGAAGACTCCCAAGACTAGATCTAGGGTTTCTCTTTTTTGCCTTTTTGGGTATAAGTTGTGTGAGTTTGGGCCTTGTTTCTTATTTGGATCTGTTTAGTTTTTATTTCTGCAATCTGTTTTCTTTATTTCCCTTGTAACTTCTGTAAAAAAACCCAAAAAATAGTAATATTGTAACTTCTGTAAAAAACTATAAACTAGTTGTATTTTAAATTGAGTACGTTGGACGGTTTGAGCTCATCATTGTTACCATAATTATATAGAGTTTGATTTTAATATATGACTATTTTGACCACCACCGGACTTTAGATTATTATAAACAAAAATAAAATTATAATTTTGCAACATTTTAATTTTGTAATTATTTTGATATTTTAATTTTAAATATTGGTATCTAGTAAATGTGGGTCATAATTTCAATTTTACATGTAGGTCAACCCGTTGGACCATTAAATTGAGAAAAATATAAAATTTTCCTATAAATGTTGTTTAAAAACACGTTTCTAGCTAATAAGATAAATCCAATATTAATATAATTTGATTTATTGTTATATTTAATAGGGTTGAACATTTTTTTGTAAAAAACAAATCTCGATTTAAATTTTATTATACTCATCTTTGAAAACTTTTCAAAATGAAACTTTATATATGTTTGATTATTAAGATAATACTTATTAATTTATTTTTGTTAAATTTATCCTGAATTTTTTTTATAATAAGTATAATTAGATTTTTACCTGGGGGTTATTTTTAAAATTATTTTAGTATTTATTTTATTTTTTAATTATATGTTGATAATTTAAATAAGTAATATATGTCGATAAAATTATTAAAATATATTTTTTAAAATATAGTACTTTAATAAAATATTTATTTGGAATTACCTATATATAACAATATTTTAAGTATTTTATTTAGAGCCTTAAAATAGAGATAAATGTTTGGTAAAAAATAATTTTTTTACTTACAATTGTTTTAAAAATCGTTTGAGTTTATAATATTTATAATAGCTGTCTATCTAGTTGTGATAATCTAGTATTTTAAGAAACTATTTGATTTAGAATATTCTATATAAACAGATTTCTAAATATTTTATTTAGAGTCTAAAAAATATAAAGAGATAAATATTTATTAAAATAAATGATTTTTATAATTGTTATAGAAAATCATTTGAGATTATAGTACTTAATGTACTTGTCGATTATTTGTGATAATCTAATAATTTAATAAAATATTTCAATTTGATGGGCGTGTAATTTTTTTTTTATGTCGTTTAATTTTTTAGTGTTGAAATGTTTTTACTAGTATGCACGTATTTACTTATCTCTAGAATTCACTCATTCTTATGATTATATAATTATTCAATATGAGACTTTTTCATAAAATGAGTATTTTATGAAAAGAGAGTTCTATAAGATAAAAAAAAAATAAAAATATGAATAAGATAACATAATGAAAAAATGTGATATGATTACACATTATCTATTTTCTTATCTCAACTTTTTATATAATATTAACTAGTTTTGTTACTGAAACATACAATTTATATACAAATTAATTTTTTTCAAGTTCAAATATTTTGTTCTTTTCAAATGCAAAATTTATATTTTTACTCTTACCCAAATAAAAATATTTAATAATTATAACGTAATTGTTTGGTTCAACAAAAAATTAGCAAACAAAATTTCTAATTTGGTAAATATATTTTATATTCGTTTTTAAAAATCTATTTTATCCAACGGAATATATAAAATATTAATTTTAAATTATTGTAACTCTAATATCTATTGGAAAAAACGAAATTAGATATTCAAGAATTGATCCAATAGAAATTAAATATTTTTATTTTTCTTTTGAATCTAAATATTTAATAACTATAACATAATGGTTTGGTTTAAAAAGCAAATTAGATAAAAAAAAAAATTATGTTATTTGGATGTTGATTAAATCATGCTTCTAACTTGCAATTCAACATTTAGGACATATTAGCTTATTTATAGAATTGATTCATCTTTCTCTATTACTTTCTTAAAACGTGTGAAACTTTTTAAAAATATGTTTTCTTGAATATTTTATATCCGTTTAGAAAAATCTATTTTAATCCTATATTTTAAAAAGATTCGGTTCAAATTATTAACACTATAATGTCTATATAAAACTCGAAATTATGTATTATGAAGTTTAAATTATTGTAACTAAATTGGATTGACAATTTCAACCTTAAGGAATACTTTAAATTTGTTCAATTTTTCAATGGTATCTCATGTGATTTTTAATGATTTTAAGTTCGTTTTTATAAAGTTCAGATAATATTATATATTTGTTTTAGAATTACCTTTAGAAATTTATGTATAATAAATTTGTGTTTATCTCTATTTAAATTTTATTAGGTTTATTTTAAGTTAATTATTTATCTAATTTTGTTTTAAAAAGAATATATATATATATATATATATATATATATAT
>OVAU01003549.1:0-10977 GCA_900406315.1 Biscutella laevigata subsp. laevigata
TTTCTTAAAAGTGACCCTTAAATAATACTATAGTAGAGATTAGATATATTTTTTAAAAAAATATAGTGCATATATATCTAACATTTTTTAATTTTTTTTTGTAAAATCTCAATCTTATGAAAAAATATATCACGAACATTCCTCCTGCAACCCTAAAAACAGTATCTATAAAACAGTTAAAAAGATAAGTGCTTAAGAAAAGAAATATGCAACTTCAATAAAGTTAGAAGATAAAATCTAGATTGAAATTTATCTAATAAATATTCAATCAAACAAAATAAAAAAGGAAATCAGTTGATAATTAGAAAAGGAATATTTGAAGGCTATAAAAGAAGACGTCTCTCTAACATTGTAATCAACATTTGTATAGCTAAAACCTGAGAGAAAAAGTCAGAAAGATCGTGAGAACGTGAGTTTTGAAAACAATTTTGCATTATACTCTAAAGGATTTACACTTTCAAACAAGAGATAATGGCTTACGAGGAGAAGCTTCCATGGGAGTTGATTGAAGAGATACTCTCTCATGTCCCTCCTCCATCTCTTGTCCGTTTCAAAACAGTATCTAAACAATGGAACACTCTTTTCAACGACAAAACATTCATCAACAACCACAAAACTACCTTCCAATTCGTCTTATCAACCGTATCCAATCTCTATTCAGTAAGCATCAATCCAAAGATAGAGGTTCGTGAGTTAACTTTAGATAATCTTCCCGGCTTAGATTGTAAGATACCTTACGAATTAGTTGATTGCAATGAGTTCATACTTTGTGGGATGGATAAAGGAACCCTAATTTGGAACCCTTGGTCAACACAAACTAGATTGATCAAACCGGACGTTAACCAACCTAGGTTACGACTCAATGGCATAGGTTATAGTGATGGGAGTGGTTACAAAACCTTAGCCAGTTATCGTAAGAGACCACAACCTAAAAAAATCTTTTGGAGAATTGGTGATTTTGAGTCTAATGTTTGGGAATCATATGATTTGGAATATGATTGGAGTGATATGATTACTCTATTCTCTCCAGCTCCAAGTGTTTCACTACATGGAAGTTTGTATTGGGTTGCTTCTTGTAAAAGCAACTCCATGTTCTGTCTAGTTCACTTCGATTTCTCGATGGAAAGATTCAACAGATTTGATCTACCATTGATTGATCATAACCATCGAGACGATGTTCTTGTTCTTAAGGTTTTTAAAGGAGATCGATTCTCGTTGTTAAAACAGTCTTATCTATCAAAGAAGATTGAAGTTTGGGTGAGTAAGAACAAGATTCAGAAGTTGTGTGATGTTGAATGGATGAAGATTATGGAAGTTTCAGTTCCTAATTTGCCGTGTTTACAGACGGAATCACCTTCTCCTCCAAGCTACTTCATTGATGATAAGAGGCTTGTTGTATGTACTAGCGACGAAACTGGTCGGGCTTGTGTCTATGTTTTTGAAGACAAGAAGCTGATTAGTAAAACTCAGTTAGATCTTGTTGATGATCTTTGGCCTTTGCATTGTACTTATAATGTCTCTAGTTTGGTCTCGTTTCCTGGAGGTCAAAGAGAAGAGATCGAATTAGATGTTTAGTTTCATGAAATTGATTTGGATTTTGATGTAATTTTTCTTCACCATCATCTGTGTTGCAACTAGAGATTTTGCTTATTTTCCTTTTCTTTTTTTTTTTCCTTTTTTTTTTCTATACATAATTATTTATTTTATAATTTTTCTTCGACCGGGAAATAATATTCTTTCGAATAATTTGTTAACTTTCACTTGTTCGATTACAATATTCTTTTTTTCTGGTTCCTTTTTTGATGTTTTACATTTTGAAGAATTGTACGGAAGTAACAAGCCAATCGATTTCTTATTATTCCCAAGAGTATTCTATATTATCTACAAAAGCTTTGCCTAAGGGACAAAATTTCCATTGACTATGTATAAACATTCTCATACAACTCTATATTATTTATTTCACAGTCGATTAAAATTAAAGTTTTTTAAAATTATATAAGATGCTATTGAAAAAAATAATTTAAAGAATAATAAAAATATTTATTAAATTATAACTGAAAATCTGTGTATAAATATTTATTGAAAATTTAGTATTTTATCAATATATATATACTTGAATAAAATAAATTAAATTCAAAAAATATAAATCCAAAATGATTATATAAAATTAACTAAACTAAATCAAACAAGAATATAATAATAAAATAATATTATATTAATTTTCAATCTATATAAAACTAAAATTTGAAAAAATAAATTCCAAGATAAAATTTGATAATTTTGAATAGTTTTTTTTTATAATTGTTTTTAAAAAAAATATTTCCATTTTTTAAAAAGAAATATATAATATATTCTATATATAATAAATATATATAACTAATCTAAAAATTTATTTTAATATTTAATTTATATTTGGTTTAAAAAAGTTTCAAAAAATAAAATTTTTATTAATTTTTTATTAAAGATTTATCTCTTTATATTTTCTAAACTATAAATAAAATATTAAAAATCTGCTTATATATAGATTTTTTCAAATCAAATCAGTATAGTATTATTTAGAAATATAAACGTAAAATCACTAAAAATTGCATATTTGATGCCATTGAAAAAATAAATTGAAAGAAAAAGAATAAAAAATATTCACTAAAGATATAACCAGAATTATATATATAATTTTAGTTGAGAATGAGAGAATTTTTGAAAATAAATCTAATAAATTTTAAATAGACGAAATCTAAATTTATCCTATAAAAAATTATCAAGATAAATATATCAAAAATATAATAAATAGAATTTATCTTAATATTCAAAATATAAATAAACTTTCAATTTGAAACATTTTTTGAGATAAATATAATAAATTTTAATCGATATTTATATTTTACAACTTTTCTATATCAATCTAACAAATATATAATAATATATCAAATTGTTTTAATATTGAATTTATCTTTTTAGTATAATTGTTTTTATTAAAAATCACTTAGAACAAAACAAATTTTATCAATATCTATCGTTTTATCTAAATGATAATTTTATTCGCTGAAATTTTGTACAATGATTGCAAATACGTTGCTCTAATGGATGGTCGGAATCTTGGGTATTAAATCCTTTAAATTCATTTCTCTATCAGACCTTCAAAGATTTCAAGGATTTAGTGACATACTAGGAAAGATATTGAAATCTGCAAAGAATGACCGAGTTTTTATGATCATATTCGGCTGGAATTTCTTTGTCATGTTTCTTACCAACACTATTCTTGCTTGCCATCGATTTGTGATCTTTTTCTCTGAAGGTTACATTAACTATTTATCTCTGTTTGTTCCGGTCACACTTCGTACAAGAACATCTCACATAGACACAAAACTATAACCATCTAATGTGTATTGTTGTCAATCTCTAAGCATAAGGTTCTTTAGTAAAAATCAAGTTTAGGACCTAACACAAGTAAGTCTAAATTAGTTGTGTCGCAAAATAATTATTTAATTTTTATGAGAAATTTGGCTGCTGGCACTATTTTTTTTGTTACCTAGTATGGATCATAATACACTAGTCCATTAACCATATATACTCTCATAAATGAAAGAAACAAATGTTCTCACGAGAACTCAAAATTCCAACCTGATAATTAGTGTTGTCAAGTGTTTGACAATTCCACTAACGTCACTTGTTTAGTCTACTCACACGATATGATTAAACATTTTGATCTTTGAGCTTAAAGAAAAGTTTATAGGCGAAACAAAAGAAGAGAAGTGTTCATTCCCAAAGTTTATATCATTTACATAGAATGAACAATAAGTAAAGCTATAGATTCCTATCACTTCTTGAAAGTAAACTCCGACAAATCAACCTTAACATGCTCAATATCCCTCGTCTCTTCTCTAACTTGACTTGCTCCACCACCTTGAGGATGATGACCATTGCTATTTTCAGAATCTGTGATCTCATTTTGACAAGAGATATTCTGAGATTCAGGATCAAAGAATTGCTGATGGTTGTTGCTGCCGTAATCAGAGAACCTAGGAGGAGAAGGAGAGGCAGTGAAGCTGGTTTGATAGTCGAGTGCTCGGTTATTGTAGTTGTGGAGGAGATGGACCGGTGACATGCCATGTGTTGGTGTAGTGGGACGGCTCGAGTGAGGTGTGTTAGACCCTGAGTGTCCATGTTTCGTGTGTTTCTTGGCCGTGTGGTGCCATTTCTTCAATGCATTGGCTACTCTATCGTTGAATATGGTTGGCCTCATTGAAGTTCCCATCTGTTATTACATAGAGTTTAGTGTTAGAGAATCTTACATCGACAATAAGTTGGTAAATGACTGATGAACTCTGAAGAAGATAAGTCAAATGATATTAAGTAAAAGATTCATGATACTTAGACATGGTATAAGAGACTAAGTAGATTTGAGTTAGGTATGTTATTAATAGTTTAATGATCAATATGATACTAATTTATGAGTTTTCAACTTAGTACTAATTGACAATGAATATATTCGTTCATATTCCTTATATATGATTTATGTCTAATATGTCTCTCGAGTTATGGTTTTTCCTACCATAAATCTCGTAATATATCGGTTATCGAACAATGATCGATTGACCATTTTTTTGGTTCCTATCATTTCATGAACATCCACCTCAAAAATAATTCAAAATGAATGGATTAGCTTATATCAGGTTTAGTTCGAAATGAATGGTTGAAAAATGGCACATGAAAGTAAGTTGTGGCATAGTATAATTTATATGATTTGGATCAAATAGAAACTCATGAATCCTGAATTTTAGTATTTCTATTGTAGTATGTGATGTGTATAGAGAGCTTGATTGTTTGAAAGTCAATGTTTAGAAATTTAAATTTGAAGTATACATACCTGAGTAACAAGAGCATAGAGAGGAAGAGTGATGTAACTGCATAGAACTTGTATCAATACTCTGCATTATACAACAAAAATAAATCTAAAATTAAGTCCAAAACATACATAAGATCTATCATTATTTGTATATATTGCAAATAGATAGTTGAAGAAAAAAACAAACCCCATAGTGATCCTAATTGCAATATCTTCAGTTTTGTGGTGGAAGCAGTTTTTGAGAGTAAATTCGTACTGCAATATTAATACAAAAATTAACAATAATCATTAAATTTAGTGAAAAACACTTATTTATTTGGAAGAATTTATTTATGAAAATAGATGGATTGTTATTGCTTACAGTGCTCCAAACGAAGAAAGCTAGTTGAAATGCATTCTGTAAAATATAAATTAATATATTAAAAATCATTACTGAAATAAAAATGAAAAAATACATAAATATAAAGAGTAAATAAATTAATTACCGTGAAAAGAACCAAGTGAATGAGGAAGAGAATAAACCGAGGACGACCAAACCAAAATAAATCATCACCCGGTTCAACCACAGGAGCTCCTTTAACCACATCTCCTTTATCTTGAATTCTTAATCCTAATTTAGATATTATCACTTGAAGTTTTGCTCCAACTATTAATATCACCTTCAATTTTCAATTCATCTCATTAAAATTTTGTTCACAATTAATCAATTTAAGGAAAATAATAATTTAATATGTGTTTAATATATACTTACAATCAAGGGGATAAAAGGCAGCCAAAGATATGAATCCCATCCTATTTTTATTGAAAAAATAAATAATTAAAGTAAATATATTATTTGATTATATATTACTTAAATGAAATGTTAAGGATTAGAAACAAACCATGTGTATTGGTCAATAGGAATAAGACAGCAATGCACCATATCAAAGGGCTGCATTTGTATTCACACAAAAGATATTATTATTATTGTGGAATATTAGATTAACTATTGAAAGAAAAGTAATAATTAATTTTGATTAATTAATAAAAGAAAGATACGAACCTTATTCCGACCACCACCTTGAAATCTTCTTCCAAAGATCTTTGAATATATTTTTGGAAATCAAATCGAGCTCCACTTCCTGCTGGCAGATGCGCCTGCAACAATTCATCAATTTAGATTAATTAATTCAAAAATTTCTAATTTGAAATTCGATTTTTAAATTGTTTTTGTTTTAAATTAGGTGTTGTTTTCACACATATTAAAAAAATATAATCACTGTAATCTAATATAATTTTTATTGTTTCTATTAAAATATTAAATTAGGTACCTAAGCAAGTTATCTCTTTATGCAATACTTTTAAAGCTGCAAAACTGAAATTTTTTCGTTTAACTGGAAATGTAAAATGGTAAACTTTTTGAACAATTTTTTTTTTCAAACAACAAAAACAAAATTTAAAACAAAAGAAATAATATATAGCAATTATTACTTACCATTATAAAGCCATGTCTTAGTGTAAGATAATCAATTTTTGTCACTGATCCAAAGAACTGTCTGAAAAAACATGTCTACATTCCCACAATATTTATCCATAAGTTTTGTCTTAATCAAATTACAGAAAAAAATAGTAAATTTTATTAAAAATAAAGAAATGAAAGCTTACAATCCAGAGGGTAAAAGAAGACTTGCTCCAAATATTCAAATGTCTACGTCCAAACGACGTATCTCTTGCAAATCTGAACCTCTCTGGATCTAAAAATCATTAAATAACCAATTAAATTATAATAAGAAAATGATGTAGTTTCTTGCTTTAAATTGTTTATGCATGGGTCAAGACAAAAAGCGTTGAATCTTTACTTATATATTCGATTACCTAAGTCAAGAAACTAAACAACTAATCACATGAAATTAACTAATGGATGATGAATAAACAAATCGGAATGATACATGATAATGATGTTAACGTTGTTAAAGTCAACCACTTGCAAAATATTTATCATTGTTAATTATATATTCATTTTTTTTAAATATGAATTCCTATTTTATTTGACTACGACTTCTAGAGGAAACTCTATGTTGATGAGATAATAGATGAAATGTATGCTAGGGGGTGCAATTTGGATGAGTTCGGACTAAATCAGATCGGTCATTTCGATTTTCGAATAGTTAAAAAATATATTGAATCGAAGTAGTTAAAATTTTGGTTTGGTTCGGTTATTTGTAAATTCAGAATATTAAAAATTTATATAAAATTTGGTTTAACCAGATATTTCACATATTCAAGACTCATAGTTTCGGTTTATCCAGTTGGAATAATTTTGGTTAATTTAGATATTGATATATTTTTCAAAATTTTTGTTTTATCTCAGTTTAATTTCGATAAAAATTTTAAAAAGAAATAAATCAGTTATCCGATTGCCCGAAATTTAATTTCATGCCGATCAATTAATTGATTGAACCGACATTGAACCAAAATCCAAAAATTCTGGTTTGGTTCGGGTCAAAATATCTTGTCTATGTTACATACCATTGGCATATTGATACTCAATTGTTTTAGTCTCTTTCTCCCATGACTTCCATTTCTTCATCTGCATATATAACATATCCATATACATCACAAAAATGAACAAATACATGTATATATATATTATGTATGTATATGTACATGTAAGAATTGTATAGATAAGAATCAGATAATGTACCTTAGTCTTTCCCAAAGCATAGGTTATAATGCAATAAAGAACATGAAAAACAGCGAGCACGAAGATGAATATATGTAGCTGGTGAATACCATACGCAGATACTAATGCGACTTTCCCCTGAAAATAATTATCCACATATACAAAATAATAATATAAGATTCCGATTTATAAACTAAGACATATAGTTTATCAGTTTGTGCTATGTGGTCACTATATTAACATCAAAATTCGAGTCTAGCAAATTACGAATTATTGTTGACAAAAACTGCAATTTACGTGGAAAACTATAAGGTCTAAATAATCAGTAACTAAATATAAAATATATAACAAATATCTTTAATTCAGTGGTTAAACACTTAATATTATTATTATCGTATTGTGGATTTTGAGTTTCCGTGAAAATATTTGATTCTCATTTATGAGAATGACGATCTATTGTGGCTCATACTAATTGATAAAAACAAAAAACAAAAAAAAAACATACCTTTTCTGCACATTTGTCATAACCCTTGGTGGCTAAACTTCGTCGATGACTATACAAATCATTAGAGTCAGAGTCTTCAAGAAGTTTTCTACCATCGTCGATATAATCTTTAGCGTACTTAGAAATCTCTTGTTCATGACTACAAGGATGCCAAGTTGCAGCAGCTGATTTTGGAATGCAAATTTCGGAGACTGGTGCTTGCAATACAACAAGTAGAAGTGATATGAATCCCAATAGCATCAACTCTGTTTTCATGATAAAAACAAGTGAAAGATCCATCAGATTTTCACAAATCAAGACTTCCAATTAGGAGTGGGCAAAAAGGCCGGTACGGAAGAACTGAACAGAACCAAAATCGGTAAAAATATATTTATTGGATCCTAAACTCCTAAATCGTATATCGAATCCAAATCAAACTAAAAATTGAATGGGTATTTGAACTAACCCGAAGTAAAATTATATATACAAGATTATTAATTTATTTAGATTTTCATATATATATCCAAAATTAAAGTTATAATCTGAAACTTTTATTTATTTAGATTAAAAAAATCAAGTACTTTCGGATAAATTAGATATATTTGGGTAAAAAGTAACCAATCCAAACGGGACACAAATTTATTTTGGTTCTTTATCGGTTCTTTAACCAAATACTGAACTAAAACCAAGTTTTGAGATACTGAACCAAAGTCGAACCGAGTTTCGAAAACACCTAAATGGACCTAAAACTTAGAACCGAAAGACCCGAACTCAAAACCCAAAATGCCCATAGTAACCTCCATACATGATAATAATAATTTATATAGTAAAATAGTAAATTAAACTTACCAGCTTTAACCTTCTCAAGAGCTTCATATAAAGCTTTCTTGTTCTTCTTTTTAAACCACTACAATATAAAACAAAAAAGTGTAAAGAGATGGTGCAATAAGCTAATGTGTAATAATCTTACATATGGATAAAAAGCAAAATGAGAGAAAGAAAGATTTGGATTATAACAGAAAGAAACGTACATGACCAATGAAGTGCAAGAAATATTCGATTAAGATGGAGATGAAAAGGATAACGAAGCAAACAACAGCAAGAGCCCATGTTGGTGTCTCTTCCAATGATCTCTCTTTTATTGCCATTATTACTTTAACTACTCTACAAACTCTTAATTAGAGTTCTTATGCCTATAAAAGGTTTCCGAAGTTTAATTAACTATAAGGAGAAAGCTAGAGAGTGATTTGGTATTTGTTCCAGCTATGTAGATATATATATAAAAGAAGATGTATATATATTATATATATTGAGCTGTTTTTTTTTCTTAGCAAAAGAGAATAAAAAGAAAGTCAAACAAGTGAAGTTCGCAATGATTTATTAAAATAAAGGGAAACGAAGACTTTGATTGATTCAAAGATAATGACTCGAGAGCTGAAGTGGCCCTTAAGGACCGTGTGAATACAATTTCTAATCTCATACCTTAATAACGAATTTCAATTTATAAAATACATAAATAAATAAATAAATAAATAAATAGGTCGTTGTGATAGAGACCGAAAATATGTTCTTGAGGTTGATTCATCATTATTGTATTTTTATTTTGTGTATCCTTTAATTTCTTTATATTGCGATCAAAGAAAAGACTGTTTTGCAGGTATTATCAACGTGTATGCTGAATTAACCAAATAGTTTTTCAACATATGTATTAGAATATTATCATGTGAGGTTTAGAAGTGTTAATCTGTGGTGGACATTTTTATTTGTTATACTGTTGTGGGTTGTCAGCGCGAACAAGGTTTATAAATAGATATCCAAACTCAAACCACGCAAATAACAGTCTGTCCGCACAGACAACGGTTTACAAATATTTAAATATTTTTGATTGAAAAATGTCAAAAATATTGATTATAGTCGTTGTTCAAGAGATTTTTGGTTCTTGATGTTATCAATTTTCGCATTATCATCGTTAACATGTTTCTCTTTCTTGATTTAGATGATAGTTTTGATGATCCATCAAAAAATTTCCGTTCATGCTCAACGTTTATAACATCTACAACTTATTAAGAATTGAGATCTCATGTTTACAAGTTCTTGTAGTCATCTAAATCCTACTATTAAAATAAGAATATACAACAATGACTTACTTATTGAAGACACTGAAACTTATCAAAAAAATAATTAGGTCACTCATATCTCTAAAACTCTAACTATAATTAGGCATATGAATATAATTACGACAACCTCACTTAAAAACTCCTTACAATTTTCTCAGACTACACATGAACACTATGAGTAGTGATGTTATTTGGGCTAACCCGTAACCAAATCAGTCAAACCACGAGAAACAATTTTTTTATAAACCCATAGAGGTGCTGTCCGCACGGATAGCGGTCGACAAATAGATATTCAAACTCAATCCGTTATAGGGTTATTTGGAATTAACTTGCGGGTTAGAACCCAAATAACACCTATAGTGAACTTAATGGAGAAACTATTTTTTTATTATTATGAGAAAAAATGTGATTCTAACCAGATAACTTCTTATTGTGAATTTAGATTTATTAATAACAATTCATAATTTGTAATAGTATACCGGTTGAATTAAAATCAACTTATGAAATATCATTCATAACTAATATGTTTCATATTTAGCGAATTGTTGATTGATCGACGATTATCGAATTGTAGCCGTTGAGTTAAATGTTTTCTCTTTATTTCTTTTCTTTCATTTCGCTATTACCTTAGTCCCAAGTTTACAGTCCGACCATTATCTCACTTTAAATCATATTATTTTACTCTTTATTTGATTCCTTAGAGCAAGTCCAATGGGAGCTCTTCATTAAGGGTTCTTTAGGTTTAATTAATCAGAAATAATGTAAAGAAACTAACGAAGATACTCTGTAATTTTAAAGAAAAAAAAAGGTCCAATGGTAGAATTTTATTGAGGTTCTTCAGATTAAAATATTAATTTTTTTAAAATTA
>OVAU01003550.1:0-10977 GCA_900406315.1 Biscutella laevigata subsp. laevigata
TTGTTGAAAAGAATAAATCAAATATTAAAATAATATGATTTCTCGTTTTAAAAAATCAATAAAATTCGTTTTAAAACTAATATTATATTTAAAATTATTTTTTTAAAATAGTATCTTGTGAAAAATATTTAATTTTAATAAAAAACATACATATATTTTCAGTTTTACCCTTAATGAAAGTTACATGTATTTTCAATTTTATTCTTAATGAATATTTTTAATTTGTCATTTATTATAATGACATATCATATAATATTTTACTGATTTAAAAATTACTTTTTTAAAAGTGACTCTTAAATAAAATAATACTATAGAGATATGTATGGTTCGAGAGAAAAAGTATAACACCTGAATTTCTTACTTTCGTATATCAATATGTTTTTTTCTCAAGGGTTCTGCGACGGTAACCAGAAACGCCGCAAAGTCCAAACCTTTATTTGGCACATTGATTCTCCGGCGATCTTCAGATTGTTTCCCTTCGCAAATGATTTCGATTCAACGTTTCTCGTCAACGCGGCGTGTGAAAAGTTTGACCGGCGTCGAGTTATGTCTACGGCACTTCTGCGGAAACAGAGTTAAGGATGAAGGAGACTGGTTTTACTCGCCGGAATGGTGGGATCCTCACGACGGCGGCCACACGGTTTCACGGGTTACTTCGGACAAAGGAAACGGCGTCGTTTCTGTCATCGCTCACCCCTCTTCTCTCCCTGTAAGTATCCGTGTCTTCCGCTGTTCAACGAAGCTAGTATATGTTAAATCAGTTTATGCCAATGCCAATCCTTGAATTTCAAGTTTGTTCTTGATGTTCAGTTTATATTGTTTGATTGGGAGGATATTTTTAATGCTATCTTTAGCATGAAAATGTGAAATTTGAGTTTGTTCTGGTTTGTTGGAGTTAAAATTGTTTGATTTAGGGAGTATTTTTAAACATTTCTCTATATGTAGAGTAGAGATTCATGGGGAGAAACAGAGAATTGGCTTGAGAAAAGGTATATGGAGATAATGCCAAGAGATGGAGAGAAGAATGGAAGGTTTAAGATACTTGGATATCAATGGCGATCTCTTCGGTTTAACGATGATACTCGACAAAGCACAGTGAAAGTCATGGCTGCTTGTAGAGCATTGCAACCAAGTTCGATTTTCTACATGCAACAGCCACATTGCCTTGCTGTTCCATGTGATTGCTAACTCTTTTTCCCTTTTTTCTTATGCTATCTTGTGGCAGCTCTAAGGGCTCTCTTGGTTAAATCTTACGCTTATAGATACTTAGGTTCTAGGAAATCCATAAGAGATTGATGCACAGAACATGACTTGTTTAGTTATTGGTTATTATCTTGTTCAATTTTATTGTGTTTATATTGTTTTTAAACTGAACGCTTGTTTTGGTGACAGATCTGAAGAGCATGGTTTCAGTTGGATTGACTTCTCTTGCAGCTTCTAAATATGATATGAGGAGTGCAGCTATTGGGAAAAAACAAATGCGCATATTATGCATCGGTCATGGTGGAGGAAGCTTACCGTTGTTTTTAGCTAATCACATTCTTGGTAGGGCTTTCATTGTATCTAAATTTTTCTCTATAACATCTATTTCTAGTCCTTATATAACTGGTGTTAAAATCCATCTTCTAGGTGCTGTTATTGACATAGTTGAGATCGACCAACTTGTTATCTCAGCTTCAGTTCGAGCAATGGGCTTCCCAGCATTCTCTGTCATGACAGTAACTGGGGAACGGGCAGTACAAACTCCTGAAATCATAGATCAAGTGATGTGGCGAGGCATACATGAGAGACTCTTCCTCTACGAGTCAGAAGCTGAGGAATTCATTCTCAGGAAACAGGAGGATACTTATGACTTGGTCTTCATGGATGCTTATGATGGAGCAGACATCTTTCCCCATAGCCTGTGGGATTCAAATTCCTTGTTTATGAAAGCTCTGAGTGAAAGAGTTAACAATGAGCATGGAACTCTGGTGGTGAACCTTCACTCTGATGCAGACATATCAGACATAGACAGGTCAAATGAAGGTGTGACGACGGGGAAGTATGTGATAAAAGTTGGTAAAGCGTATACAAAGGGTTTAATTGAGAATGAGAGGAATGGGATGGTGTTTGCTAGTGAAGTGCCATGGCTATGTAATATATCTCTGGTGGTGAGCAAAGGGATGAAGACAGATGGAAGACAAAGAGACAAAACTATGAGCAATCTCATGAAGAGTTCAGTAGAAGTGGACCAGATCTTGCGTCTGCCTTTCTCTTGCTTGGATTATTTGAAAACTGGTCTTGCCATTATATAAATTGATCTCAGGATTGGAGGTATGTCTTCGAGTAATGTTTTGTCCATGGATAAGAGAAAAGAGGTGTAAAACACAGTAGGCACTTTACTTGATGTTTCTCTTGGGGATTGAATATGGTTTACTCGATGTTTGTGGGATTGCAATATTGTTGTGGTTCAATATGTAACTTTAGTCCTTGTAATGCACGATCGAGCAATTACGAACAAAACCACAAGATCATAAATACTACTGGAAAGCCATCGTCATTCTCCTTTGAGATCCGTAAATAGATCAGACCAGAGATAGGTCCAAAATCTTCTAGCCATTTTTCTACATAGAACTTCATTTGAAAATAAGCAGATCTTGGTCATGGCCAAGACACAACTAGTGAAATCTTGATGTCTAAGTATGGTCATGGCCCATGGGTACTTGGATTGTATATCTTAATTGTGACGAAATTCGTAATAGCTTTGTGCGTGGCTTATGTCTTGGCGAGAGAAGTTTTTAGGGATTCTTATATCCCGTTTGGGTTTCAGATTCTTTTATGTTTTGAGTATTTTAAAAAATCAGGTTAGGGATACATTACTGTACTTAAGTTACCCAAAAAGATGTAAAAATATTAGTTTAATTTTCATAAATCTAACTATATTTTCATATATTTAGTATTCTGGGTACTTATTGGATTAGGATTCATGGTGCAAGTTTGATTCATGTTTGAGCCCTTAGTATGCCGATGCTGGGATCAATATCAATTAGTTGGGAAGTCGATGGTCAATAAAGTCGCTTGGATACGTTATGTCTGGTTGAGCCTCTTCTGCTTCTGTGCAAAAGATGTCATGTCAGGTTCATAAACCTTCACAACTTTGGGGAAGCAGACGTTGCTGATACTAGACTTTAAGCTCAGACGCGCATTCCAACAAGAAGCTTAGAAAGATTTTGTCAGGTTATGGTCAAACTTATATCAAACTGCTAACAAGTCTATTAACTTCAAATTTCTGTTAAGATACCGAAGTAAAATGCAAGTAAGAATCACCATTCACTCACACTAGTAGTATATATGATATATCTGTACAAAATGTTACAAATCATCTTCTCCAGAAATCCAAAAACATACCAAGTTATCAACATATGTACCTCTGGCCTCTTTCTCTCTCTCTCCTCTAGACCAACTCGGTATTATGTTTCACTGCAAAAATTAAAAAAGCAAAACCAATGTAGAAAGCATTCTGATTAGCTTTTTCACAACAACCTCATGATTTTGGCTTATGTTTGAATGCAAAGGTAAAGATAGTATGCAGTGATCTAAAAGGGTTTTTGTCCATGTCCTGAGTTATATATCCGTACAATTGCTTCTGTGAACATTATATGAGACTTATATTCTTATGTTCATGCATCTTCAACAAAACTATCACATTTGTAACCAATACACATTGTTTTCAAGGAAAATCCTGTAGGATCTCATGAGTTGCAATAGAAAACAAAACAGGCTACCTTGCGATGACAGTCTTGGTGTGAAACTTTCTGGGTGTTAACATTAACAAACACCTCGCACGACACTTTACCCTGCAGGAAAACAATTTTTACCCATGTATTAAAAACATCACATGTTTCAAAACCATCACATGTTTCAACCTTACCTTGGAAACTAACTATAGCACACACTAAACACCAATGATCATGCCACACAAATATCAAATGATATAAAATTACGGAGACTCTTGACAATGTTTCCTTCAACTAAGTACAGGTTCTGACAGAGCGCAATAAGACCACCCTCCACAGAAACATTAATGGTACTCCACAATAACATATATATCCCCCAAAAATCTGAGTCTTTTTTCATCTCATAAGATCAAGAAATCCAAATCAGCTCAGAACATGATGGAAAACAACAAAGCAAACATATTTCAGAAACTGAAAGGAGCTACTATCCCTTTCTATTAAAAATCGTAACTCAGAGAATCTAACTAGTAACTACCCAAAGCACTAAGCAAAACCTTTTCATAATATACAAGTAATGAAACAACCAATACAATGTTAGGACCTAACTAAAATGATAAGACCAGAAACCGCTTAGGATAGAAAACAAAACAAACTATAAGACAATTCTCAAAACACAGAGTCTCGTGTTAACTCATAAACACAACCAACTACTCATCAACCTTCTTTTTACCTTGTGGATAAGACACAAATAATCGATACACAATTTGTCTTAGAACTCAATCTAAAAGCTTCCTGGGCGATCATAACAAAGTCTTCCCAATCAATATCTTTTCAAAGCTTGGTAAAAAGCTAAATCAAATTTCCAAACTTTCTCTTCACTAAGCCCCTAAATATTCCAAGCACATAACTCAGCTAAAGAAAAACAAAAGATATACCTTAATTGGGATTTTGAAAAGAAAAACACCAAGATCACCTTTAACCTGAGCAACTGTAGCGAAAGGAATAACACCTTTAGCCAAATCACGAATGAGATAGATCACATCATGAACAACCACAAAACCATCAAGCTCAAGAGTAGCATTAACATAAGAGCTATCACGAGCACGGAGATGCCCACCAAGAGACTTCACAACCCCAAACTCTCTCCCTCTATACCCAATCGTGACAACGAGCGAATCGTAATCAAGAGAGAAGAAATCGCGATTCCGGACTTTGATTGTTAAGGAAAACGAGAGATCCAGAGAGGGTTTAAGGGAATCGAGGATACGTATGTGATTGAGTTGGATTCGAGAGAGACTGATGTCTGGATCGGAAGGGTAGAGGAAGTAAACGGCGGCTGAAAGGAGAAGTATCGTTGCGGTGAAGAGGAGAGAGCAACGGAGGTTGCGGAGGAAGGAAGGTCGACGGTGACGGCGATAAGGGGTTAGAAGAATTACGGTTTGAGAAGGTTGTGATGGTGAAGGAAGAGGGGAATAAGGAAAGGAGTATTCTTGCTTCGTCGCCATTATTGTTCTCCTGAAACTCAACGAAGAATATTGTTTCAAGGGTGTATATAAGGCAAATCTGATTTATTCTTCGGTTTGATTCAGTTTTGTTTAAATTTGGTTTTAGTTGGGTATTTCTGGTTTATAAAATCATAATCTGTTTTGAAATTTTGGAATACTTTTTTTTGGTGCCAAAAAAGCCTTTTGAGGAGCCCATTCTTTAAATGCTAACAATGAAAAGGAAAATGTTTACAAAGTTGAGTGTCATCGTGTGTGTCTTAGATAGAAACATCTCCTCTATTGCCTTTAAATGTGAGAAGCACATTTTTTATGGGTTCTATTATTCTCCTATGCTCCTAATGCACATAGTTTTACTGCATAGACAAAATTACCCTTAATGAAAAATTGAAAAATTAGTTTGGTCTCATGAGAGACTCGGTTTGAGTGAAATTGAATTCTCAATTGGGATTGAGATTGAATTAAAAAAAAGTTGTAATTAATTCTTCAAAATACGAGCCTCCTCCATCATCGAACCTCTCCTCTCTCGTCCTCCTCTCTCTCAGCTCGTCGATATCTTCTCCCTCCGAGCTCATCTTCTCCAGCGACGGCGTCGGACAAGCATTACTGTGGAGAAGGTTGGAATTCGGAATGCAAGTTAATTCAGACGAGCATTATTGACAGAAATAAGATTTAGGGTTTGTAATTGAATTTGATAAATTTGTCTCATTTGATTGGTGCACATTGATGCTCAGTATACAATACAAGAATGTGAGATTGAATTGTGATTAGGTGATGATGCTTCAATATCTCAATTGTACATGAAACCCAGAAAATCAAAATTGTATAGGTAAATCTTAGTATAACTAGTAAAACTGGAAGTAATATTAAAGTAGGTAAAACATGTAGATAACTTGGTAGAACTGAGAAGAAGTGATATAACATAGAACTTGATCTTCTTGTTTTTTCTTGTTTTTGCAGGATACAATGGCGAAACACGTGGGCGTATTTCAAATTTAAAGGTTGCATGTATAGAGTAATCTTGAAGGCCAAAGAGGAGGATATAAGTTTGACAGTTATGGAAGAATGGTTGTATAAAACGCTTGCGTTGGACGAAAGTAAAGTAAAACAGTCACTGAGTTACACGCCTTTGGTGGTTGGATGTGACGAACAGCTAAGTATATGTGATGATAAGGATTTGCTTGTTTATCTAACGTCTGTTGATAGAGAGAACCGTAGATCTCTGTTGATAGTGGAGGAGACGAGTAGATCAGTTAGAGAATGCAAGATAAAGTATCATGACTTGTGCTCTAAATATTACTAGACATAACTTTGGGCACTAGCTGATTACAAGACCATTTACTCTGTGTTGGACCAGTGTGATTGGATTGTACCAGATTACATTAAAGAGCTTCAGATCATACCTCGAGATCGCGACATGAAGATGGAAAGGAAACAGAATAAGAGGAAGTCATCTGTCGGAGAACGGCGTAGACGGACATAAAACAAAGGGAGACCAAGGTCAAATTTCGGTTTCAATTGGTTGTTGTTTGGAAGGAATAGTTTTCCTAGTGAATGATTGTGTTGTTCAACTATGTACTGTAAAATTAGGGAATACTTTAGGTTGCTACTGCTTTGGATTACATTTTGGGTTACGACTTCTGTAAGACTATGAACTACTTTGGTTTACTACTGCTTTGTATTATATTTTGGATTTCTTGAATTAAGCACTGTATGATTTGAGTTACAACTTCTGTAAAACTATGAAATACTTTGGTTTACTACTAGTTAGTATTACATTTTGGATTTTATGAAATGTTAATTAGTATTCACCTTTAAATAACATATATGAAAGTTAATTACATATATGAAATTAATTTATTAAATTTGTTTTAAACAAAACTCATAGTTTCAAAATTTGTCTTATACATTTCAATGTCTTTCCTAGAACACTTCCTCAGTAAGAACAAGTCTAAAGGACTAATCTAGGAAATGATGATTTCAAACGTATTTTTGCAGGAATCACGTAATGCTGACATTCTAATGCGGATAAAACATAAGTAAAACTATAATAAGAAATTAATAATATAGGTATAACTAAAATCAATTGAATTGACGAAAAATAGAACTATGAAGAACATTTGTAACACCATTATCCTGTGTAAAACTTAGTGTAATTTTTAGAGGGAAAATTGAAATATTTTAAAATAATATGGGGCCGAAACGAAATAATCTAAATTATTTGGTCAAAAAACCTGATTCTCCCAGCTCTGAAAACGAGACCATCTACTCCTTTATATTATAACCCATCTACTATTCTTCTTTCTCCTTCAACACTCTCTCTCTCCTTCAACGCTCTCTCTCCTTCTTTCTCTATCTAAACATAACACTTTATTTTCGTTTTCTTCATGGACCTGTGGGTGGAGAAACAAGACAAGCGGGATAGGCAGAAGGCAAAGGAGTACTACTGCTTGACCTCCATGAAATTCAAGCTACTTATTACTCGACCCCGCCGTTCATGAGAAACTACATTCTCACTTCTCCGTTATGATTATGTGTCAAACTTATGTTATGTTTGGTTGTAATAAATTATGTTCTTTTTTGTTGTTGTCAAACTTATGTTATCTATGGTTGTTATCTTTGGTTCTCAAACTAATGTTAAATATGTGTTCTGCTTGCGTAAAACTGTGTGAAACTACCTGTAAACTGAAATTGCGTAAAACTGACTGTAAAACTAAAATTGCGTAAAACTCTGGAAAACTGATTGTAAAACTGAAATTGCGTAAAACTCTGTAAAACGGATTATAAAAATTGAAATTCCTACGATTGAAACATAATCCTTGATCATTAAGTTTACTACAAGTCATAACCAAAACAAGTCCATACATAAAATAAGTTCATAATTAAAAAACTTCAATACTAAAAAAGTTCAATCTTCAGCCAAGCTCCTAACCAAGTCATCAACCTTCTTATCAACTCTATCGACCTTCTTATCAACTTTCTTGATGAGTTTCAAGATCGACTTAAGAGTCTTCATAACACCACCCATTTCCTCAGCTCCAACAACTTCATCTTTGGCCTCTCCCCTCTGTTGCGTCTCGTCTGCCTCTTTTTCCCGCGCAACGACATCTTCAGCAAACATGTCTTGGAAAAATATTGGTAAATCTTCATCCACACGCTTGTCCCAACTATCGACTGCTATGTCATCCTCATCAACCTCATCATCAAGTTCCAGCAGGTCATCCAACATTAATTCCTCCTCTGTATTTTTGGTAGGGATGATGTTGTGAATAAACGATAAAAACCAAAATATTTGTTCCAACTTAGCAAAGTTCTACATTAGTTCTACCTTAGTTATACAGTTGTACTGCATTAGTTCTACAATGGTTCTGCCAGTGTACTGCCTTAGTTCTACCAGTGTTCTGCCTTAGTTCTACCAATGTTCTACCTTAGTTCTATCAGTGTTCATCCTAAAACCAATAGATACGTAAACTTACAGTCTCGTGACCAAGTTCCTTGTTCAAATACGAAAGAGATACGTAAACTTACTGCCAGTGTACTACTTTAGTTCTATCACCACGATCTTTGTAGTTCAGAGGAAAGTTTCGATAGTTGTGTCCCGATATCAAAGCATGTTCCCTCAGACCATAACGGATGGGAATGCCATTCACAACAAACCAAACTTGTTTCTTTATATTGCTTGCAGCAGTCCTCAATAACAACATCCACATTCCCTGAACCCTGTGGTTCTCCTTTCTGCTTTTCATAAGGTGCTTGAATTGAGGAGGGTTGTTCAGCAGTCCTTACACACTTCACTTTTCTCGTTTTCTTCTCCATCGCCGAAGATGAGGGGACCTCTGATGCGATTTCCTTCCTCTTACGCATCCTTGTTTTCACCATTTTAAACGATTTCAAATAGAGAAGATGATGGATTTGTGGGGAATAAAGAGTGCGATGATTCGTTAATAAGAAGAGAAAAGGCACGATTGAGAGAGAGTTTGATTTGTATCTCTTCGTGAAGTGAAGAGATGCAATTTTTGGGAGTGTAATATTGGTAAAACTAGGGTTACTCGGTTTACTTAAACCATTTGGTACGATTTCACTTCTTTTAGTTTTAATTTGGGATGAATCAATTTTTCCGGTTCGGGTGGGTTTGATCCAGGTAAATTCCGTAATTATTTGAACTATTTCCGGGTTTTATGCCATTTCAATTTTTTCTGACTTCAAAAATAAATGAACAAATTTAATTCTTTTTAAGTGTCCTTGGGAGATTGCCTTCAACGGTATAAGGGCAAATAAGAAGTTGCATCTTCTGGATGTCATCACTCATTTAAATGAATGTGTAATTACAATAAGAGCCCCTTCATTCACCATCACCTTCCCCACTCTCACCAAAGCGTCTAGCGCTTACCATCTAATTCAGACCCGTTTATCCCTAATTTCCCAGAATTTCCAATCCTAATTTCTTTCAATATCGTGGACCTAAAATGCAAAATCAAAGCTCCAACAGCACCTCGCACCAGCCTGATCTAGCTTATATGTTATGCGAATGACAACTGGACAATTGATACAACATAGTGTTGTGTTATAACCGAAATAAATTGGTACAACGGGACAACTGCTACAACTGGACAACTGGAACAACTGAACATTTTTGTTTCTTTAATGTTGTGTTATAACCGAAACAAATTTTCCGTTTTTTGCTCCATCACAAAGACATCACCAACTTGAGAGAAAACACAACATTAAAGAAAGAAAAGTTTATAATAAGAGGAGAGAATGGCCAATCTCCTAAGTAAGAAGCAAATGTATCTTGATCACTCCATAAACATAAATAAGCATAAACATAAATAAAAGTTCACCACCTGAAAGACAGGCAAAGTTTAATTTCATGGTCCCACAAACAAATGTGACATAGGGTAGAAGTAGAAATAAGCTTGTCGGACATATCGACATAATCATCCCAACCACGACCACACAGTAACAAATTGTTCGTCCCACAGTTGCAACTACCACAAACATAGCTTCTTATGAGGTTTCTCGCCATCGGTCTACCAATCCATAAAACGTCATGGATACTTTCCCGAATATTTTCGGTCTCCTCTATCGTGTGTGACAACATGAGTTTTATAAAAGAAGATAAGATGTCGAAACCCTTTTGCTTCGATTCGCCACCATTGCATAGAAGGATCAACCCATAAACATACCGTGCAGGTCTGTTTCCTTTTTTGCAGCATTTGCTAACTGTTTGAATCCTCTTTGTCTTCTTTTATCACTACTTTCATAGACGAATCAAAAAGATGATATATAAAACAACGAAACCATCATAGTATTTCTTTGTTTAACTCCAGAAAACAAAAGATTTCTATTATTAGGAATTCCAATCAACAATGTTTTTTGGGGAGAAGTAGTTATGGAGTTCTATCCGGTACAACACTTTAATGTTTCCAAACCTGCGAAATCTCCTAAGTCGCTTGGAAACATAGGGTAACAGTTTAAAATCCCACCGAGAATAAGGAACTCGAGAATAAGGTAGTTTAGCCAGCGAACATCGCCTGAGAACGTATTCAGAGTTGGTGTGTTGTTTAAAGGTTTTGGACACTCGTTCGAGACTTTGAATATCGGAGAATGAATAATCGACGACACATAGACAGATTGAATGGAGAAGATGGTCGGGTAGATTATTAAGAGAAACTCCTTCGAGCAACATTTGTAAAGTTTTTTTTCGTTTTGGTGAACACTGTTAAAACATGAGAAGAGATCCATGGTTTACCGTGGCA
>OVAU01003551.1:408-10976 GCA_900406315.1 Biscutella laevigata subsp. laevigata
GCTTTCCAGATCCACGTGAATATTGGCCTTTCCAAGCGGTCGGACAATTCTTCCATTCCCAATGCATACAATCAATGTTGTCTATCATTCCGGGAAATCCGCGTACCTCTCCAATATCAAGTAGTCGTTGAAGATCCTCTGGGGTGGGTCTTCTTACGTATTCGTCACCAAATAAACATATGATTCCTTCCACAAAATGTTTCAAACAAGAAAGTGCAGTGCTCTCACCAAACCGGAGATATTCGTCAACCGCATCAGCTGCACACCCGTATGCCATCATGCGAATCGCCGCGGTTGACTTTTGTAGTGCCGTGAGCCCGACCCTTCCGATAGCATCTATTCTTTGTTGAAAGAATGGGTATTCACTTGATAGTCGATCAACAATCCGAATGAACAGATGTTTATGCATTCTAAAACGTCGTCGAAAAATTTCAGGGGGATAAGTTGGATTTTCAGAAAAGTAATCGTTTCATAGGTTGATGTGTCCTTGTTCGCGGGTTCTTTCAATATAAGCTCGTTTCTTCTTCGCCTTGGGTGCTTCTTCACGTTGATTGAAACGAATGGATATATTGTCAAACGTTTGCTCAAAGATTTCATTAAAGTTTCCATCTATTGCTTGATCAAAAACTTGATCAAAATTTTGATCCATGATAGAGTATGAGATACTAGAAAAGATTGGAAGTTTTTGTGAGTGTTAAACAATTGTTGCTGTAAAAGTATGAGATAGTAGATAATAGAAGTGGTTGCTTTATATAGAAATGAGTATTTGGATCTATACGTCACATGTTTTTCTCACATTATATACATTGGACTTTATGTCACATGTTCTGTAACATTGAATTTATATGTTACATGTTGGTGGATTTATATGTCACATGTTCTGCTTGTTGTCATCATCAAAACGAAATACAAAGTCATGACCATAAAAAATGAAAACCAAAAATCATAAACGAAAAACAAAGTCTCCTCCACTAATCCATCAATACCACCAGTAACCAGAAACCGAATCATGGAAGTGTCTTGGTATTGCCAGCAACCTCAATCCGAAACCGAATCTAAAAAACCAAAATCTTAAACTAAATCATAAACTGAAACGTAAACTCAATCATAATCATAAACTCAATCATAAACTGATTCATAAACTCAATCATAAACTGGATCATAAACTGAATCATAATCATAAACTAAAGCAGTAGACTGAATCATAATCATAAACTCAATTCGATTCAGTTTAGCAAAAGCAGTAGACATATCTATTCGAAGCAGTAGAACTCACCAAGTAGCAATCGACTCAGTTTACCATATATCATCATGGAAAGATCTCTATCTTCTGAACCTGAAATATGACAGTAGAACAACAAGGTACGTCAGGACTCATGAACAAAACCTAACTAACACATTGCTAAATAACAGAACACATTGATAAATAACAGAACACATTAGTCATATATATTGAGAGTTCTTACAGACAACAGGTTAACGGACATTACAACCATTTAACAGAAGATATTACAGACATTAACAGCCATTTAACAGAAGATATTACAGAGACTCGCAAGTTTAAACAGAACATATTACAGCCATTTCACAGCCACTACTCATTCAGCATTTCAGTTATCAATTTCTCCTTAAGCTTATTCTCAAGTTCAGAGAGAGGTGTGGTCTTTGAAATGATAGTCTCAAGCATATTCGACTTGACTAGTTCCTTTTTCAAAGCCAAGTCCTTCTCTCTGATTCACCACATCGACTGATATTTTTCAAGGGAAACAGTTTTGATTCCGAGTTTTGATTACGCTTCGTTTTGCTTGTTCCCTTTGCTGCCTTAACACCAATAGGTCTGGTTTCAGCACCTACATCCACCGGTTTTGAAGTTGCTTCCTCATCCTCGACCTTCTTTCTCTTTGCACTACCTTCGGCATTTCCATTATACATCGAACACCATTTCTGATCATACCTCAACTCTAACCAAGCATGCTCAAGATTAAAATTGAGCTTATGATCTTGAAGGTAGATTTTATATGCATTTTTAGAATGTCATTATCATTCTGACCAGAAGTCTTGTGTCTTGTTGCCACATCATATGCACCAACAAACTTCCCCACTCCTTCATTTATTTTCTGCCAACGTTGCTTGCAATTACGAGCCTCTCTACAATCAGGTCCTTTCAGACCTAAAGAAACATTGAAATAGTCAGCAACACGCTTCCAGAAGGTTGTGTTATTCTGCTCATTTGAAACAATAGTATCTTTGATAGTATTCAACCATGCGGAGCAGAGAACGACATCCTCAGAGGCACTCTATTTCCTTCTCTTTTCATGGAGGTTTGGAATGGGAAGGGTTCGGTGGCTTTCCTGGCTAAAATTTATTTGGCTAAGATTGATTTGGCTACTAAGGTTGATTTGGCTGGGAACCGGAGGGATTCCTTGACTGCTTAACAGTTCAAGGAATGGTTGATTAGAACGACCAAATGAATCCATGAAGAAATCAGAGAAGAACAAAAAAGAGATGAAGAAAACGGATACATAGAAGAAGAAAACAGAGACGCATAATAGAAGAGAAGAAGAAGGAAAGATTGAGCTAAAGAAGAGAAGGCAAGGAATTTGTTGAGTTGCAGAAGACAACTCAGAACTCTGTAACTTATAGGAATAAGTTACAACTTTTAAGTTTTGAACATCATCAATTCATGCCATTATTTTTTTAAGGTTTTAGTTGGTAGTTAAAGTTTTCAATGGATTAGAAATATGCAATCAATGTTGTGTTTCATCTAAGGAAATCAAATTTTAAGCATTCAATGGTAAAGCATTAATCACAACAACCAAAAGTACAAACTCACATCTTCACATTAAATAATACTATTGATCAATAGGGTTTCGAAACCCCAAAAAATCTCAAACCAGTGTCTTATTAAACCCAACTATCAAACAACATACAATCAAATGAATAGCTCTAACTCATGCATTCATCACAAAACAGATACAAGTCATTCATCCATTCAACACAAGACATATACAAGTCATCTCGTTCATTCATGCCAACTACCCAGCAGAGAATGATAGAACACAATCATAAACATATACAAGTCATCTCATCCATTCATGCTAATCATATAATTTTGAAACTAAAATCATTATTTGTGACCAATTGCAACTCTTATAATCATAATTCAAATTGTAAATGGAATAGAGAATGATTTACCTTATCTGTGACCAATTGTTAATCCTTAACTCCACTAATAACTCCAATAATATACCTCGAAGACATCCTATACACATTGAAGAAAAACAGTGAGCAACACAAACTATGAGACAATCTCTAAGTCGATTTCAGTTCATTTCAAATAAATACAATTTCATTTCAACATCAATTCATGAGTAACAAGCAAACAATTTCATCTGTAACAATTCATGAGTTAATCGATTTCAGTTAAAATCAAAACAAAGCAATTCCTCACAACAAGACAATCCAAATTTCAAACTGTGACCAAGACAAACTGTGAGATAATCTCTCAGAACATAGTTCAATTTATCAGCATCAATTCATCAGTATAACAGTAATTCATCAGTATATGCAGTAACATATTTCGATTCATCATACTCAATACATCAGTAACATATAGATCACTTTTGATGCATCAATACCAATTCATCAGAAACATTTTCATATTCTCCAGTATCAATTACTCAGTCACAACCAAAACCCCTAAATCGATTTTAGTTAAACTAAAAAAAAAAACCTAAATCGATTTGCATGGAAATGAAAACACCGATTAAACATAGAAGAGTACAATCTAAATATGAAACAAGAACTCCACTGAAACAAAAAGCTAAATAAATTTCGTTTTACAAAATCAAACAAACCCTAGAACCAAAACAGGTTGAAATCAAACGGTAGAACGGTCAGAAATCGAGGAAAAGAAGAAGATAAGAGTTGTTGATGAACTTATCTAGTATTTGCTGGTTCTGAACGGAAGATTCGGCGGAGGAATCGACGGCGGCGAAGAGGAAGACGAATCGAGCTTTCTCCTCTTGATTTCGTTTATGTCGGCCAAAATCGAGGAGAGAAACCATTCTCTGTCCAGTTTACTCGTCGAACCAATACCTTTCAGACGCGTGTCGGCTCTTCCCATTTACCACAGACTCCTCCCCAAGAATCGCTTCTTCTCTTTTTTTTGTATCTAGCCCATTAAATAATATTATTCTAGCCCAAGATACCCACTTCAACATAGCGTTGGAGATGGTCTAAGCCCTAAGGTAACTATAATAGTGTTAAAAAACTGTTATTATTGTTGTTATTTTGATGGTATGATTTTTTTTACAAGTTTAATTCTTACAAAGTTTCTTTTAATATGTTATTAGAGTAGATTCCATGCAACTAAGATGAAAAAACTACATCAGAAAATTGATTTCTTGCAACTATAACCTTCAAAACGTTAGTACGAATAATCTGCCTAGTATGGGAATCAACCCTAGTACGGGTGTAAAAAGCATCACAAAACGATTCTATAAAACGAATTATTTGTTTTGAAAATATAAACTACATAATCCCTTGACGAGAAACTTCAAGTGGTTGATATTCTAATTTAAATTATTAATTCGTTTTAACTTTTGGAAGAAGAATATATTTGTTGAGATTCTCGGTCTGTCAATCAACTAATCTTTAGATTCTGTAGTTATTTAACAAGTCATAACATAATTGAAAATCCACGGAACAGAAGATTCATATATTATAATTTTACAGCCATCCGTTCGGCTACTGCATCAAATCCTGATGTTTACATAGAAGATTAGATAGTATAAAACTTAAAAAATTTAAACTCTTTTGGCTCCAAATTCAAAATCATTTGGTAATGAATATATTGGTTCATATTACTTATATTTCACTTAAAGTTCATTCATTTTTATGGTGTGAGATATTCTTATACATCCTTTCGAGTCTCGACAATATCTCATTTTTAGATCTATTTCGATCAATAGTCTTGAATCAATTTCAATTCGGTGGGACAACGTGTTCAGACTCTGATACCATATTAAGATCTATTGATTTCAGATTCAGAATTAATTGACAATGAGTGGATTCACCTCTATTACTTACTAAACATATCATCATCTTTTTGATGTGAAATATTCTTCACACGCCTTCTCGAGAAAATGGCTCGTATAACCATTAAATTCTACTATTTTCCATCATAGCATTAGTTTCGGGTCAGATCGATTGCACTATATATGTATTAGAAATATTATCTCACATTGGAATTTGGAAGGAAACATAAGTAGTATATAAGAGATATATGTCAATCTATTCATTGTCAACTGGTTTTGAATTAGAAACTCATAGCACTTAACAATATGAACCTAATCAATTTCAGTTTAGTAAGACAACGTACTCTAATACTACTTTTTAACTAAAAATTAATTGATAATAATAGACAAACTCATAGATATATATCACTAAAATTTCTTTGTATTTTTTTATGTATGATATTTTCACAGAAAACAAGTAATTGCGTCAACCTATGGATTTGTTATGGCGCTTGAGAACTAATTTACGTTCCTCTACAACTCCAACCCTTGGTTTCTTTTTCTTTTAATATGGAAATTGTTTTTTTTTTTTTTGGGTTTTTATGTTAAAATTATACCAACGATCCAAATATTTACAGAACCTTATCTCAGAAGGGGAAAGTACCTAATTATCAGGAGACNGGTTTTCATGTTAAAATTATACCAACGATCCAAATATTTACAAAACCTTATCTCAGAAGGGGAAAGTACCTAATTATCAGGAGACAATTAGTTAAATTTGCATAAGATAGATTACAAACGCGGGATACAACCGAAGTAGAATTCAAGAAGGGAAGGTTCATGTGCAGAAGCTCTAGAAGGATGCGGCTTTAGAGATAACAATCTATTCCTCATCACACGGTCAAGAAATTTGCGGATAGCAGGAATAGTCGAGAATCTATTGGAGAAGATACGCAGGTTACGTTCATTCCAAATCATAGAGAGAGTCATTTGAAGAAGTATTTTGATGATGATCTTTGAGTGAGCACAAGGCTGAGGTTGGCGATGAAGGATCCAAGCGTTGATTTCTGCAAGAGAAGTAGGAGGATTCTGCCATACAGCACCAGCAAAAGAAAACCACAGCTCTCTGGAGAAAGAGCAGTCGAAAAATAAGTGTTGGTGTGATTCAGGAACCGAACCACACAGGATACAAGTTGGAGACATTGTTAAACCCCAAGCGATGAGTCTATCTTTAGTTGACAGCCTGCTGAGAAAAGCCAACCAAAGAATGAACGCATATCTGGGTACAGATTCAGGGAACCAAACAGTTTTGTACCAATTCACCGGAGGAGAAGATTGTCTTATTTGCTGCCAAGTACCCGAGGTTGAAAACTTATCCGAGAAATTCCCTGATGGTAGACGCCAAGCATATTGATCAGGACCTGCATCAACAGATGGAACCGGCATAGTAGCGAGCTCTAGAAGTACCTGCTCGGATCTATCTGATCTAGCGCCCCTGAGAGACCATAGACCATCGCTTACTGCTTCAACAACTCTCGCGTCTTGCCTTATACGAAGTTGAGACGGACCGAATTCACCTAGAAAAGAGATCAAGTGACCAAAGGAGGTCCACTTATCGAACCAGAAAAAGGCAGACCTGCCGTCACGGACTTTGCAGGAGATGAAACGCAGCAAAGTTGGCTTAAGTCGTAACAAGTTTCTAATGCTCCATGATAACTGAGGGTTTTCCGGAGATAACCAAAAACTCTAATAATATAAATTTATTTAATTTATGGAAATTGTTTTCTTTTTATGATTTTCTAATTTGAATATAAATAATAATATGATTTACCTAAATGTTTTCGGGGATAGTTTAATTAATCTAACTCAAATATTTTCTTACTCAGATAGATAACTTGGACGATTTTTCATTTTTTTTCCTTTTAACAAAATGGTATGTGAGAATATGAATAAACGAAAAAAAAAAAAAAAAATTGAATAAACGAGCTCTGCAAAATTCTAACAAAAAAAAACGAAATCTGCACTTTAAGAAAATCTCATATGTTTACAAAGGGTTCACTCTTAATTGTATACAGTTTTATTACCTTTTTAACCATAATAAAAATAATAAATAAATAAAATAAAAAAAAAAATCACACGATAATATACACTACCAAAAGTTGACAAAAGAAAAAGAGAGAAACACTATCAACTATCAAACATGGAGCATAAAGATATGTACAAAAGAACCTTATAATTTTATTCTTNAAAGTTGACAAAAGAAAAAGAGAGAAACACTATCAACTATCAAACATGAAGCATAAAGATATGTACAAAAGAACCTTATAATTTTATTCTTTAAGATTAATAATGATTAAACGTCGTTATCTTATTAATCTATAGTAATAAGATCGCAAACTTTAGCAGAGTTTTTCTTCGTGGTAAGCTTTCCAAAGAACCAACGACCAGATCCTCCACCGTTCTCTTGAATTCCACCGCGGCTTGTGGTGGTGTTTGCCGTAAGAATCTTCATGCTCTCTCTGTGAAACTTTCTCACCGTGTAAGCTTCAGCCATAGCCATACCTCCTAGTCCAGATCCGTCAAGAGACATGTTGGAGGAATCTAGAAAAGATGAGAAGGAAAATATGGGAGAAAATATTATTATTTAAATACTAGTAGTAAAGAGACAAAACAANTTTTCTGACCGTGTACGCTTCAGCCATAGCCATACCTCCTAGTCCAGATCCGTCAAGCGACATGTTGGAGGAATCTAGAAAAGATGAGAAGGAAAATCTTGGAGAAAATATTATTATTTAAATACTAGTAGTAAAGAGACAAAACAAGAGATGATAAATGTCAGAATTTGGTGAAAGTTGAGTGTTTTGGTTGGAATTTAGAGAGAGGGGTTGAGTTGAATATATAGATAAATTTTGTGGGTCCATTTGTTGAATTTTATCTGCTCTGTTTCCCACTTATTTTTTATACGTACATTTTGTTAGTGCGCGAATCTGTATATATAAAATTTATAAATGTTATTGTTAATTGCTTTTTAATTTTCAGGATTGTTCCGAGAAGAAGGAATGCAAAAAACAAAAAAAACACACGTTTTATAAGTTGGACAAATTAATCAGAATTGAAAAATCGATCCGAATAGATATCCAATTTGTACTGAAACCAGAGAAAATTTTGAATGGATATTAAACTTTATTTACTATCTGAATAATTGAATCCGAACCAAACCGAAAAATATGGATATCTGAAAGTCTAAATATTGTATATTTATTAATATTTTAAATATTTGTATATTAATATTTGANATCTAAATAATTGAATCCGAACCAAACCGAAAAATATGGATATCTGAAAGTCTAAATATTATATATTTATTAATATTTTAAATATTTGTATATTAATATTTGATATTAGTTTTCAGATATATACTATATTTTAAATGTTTTATTCTTTTTTATCTTTTGATTTTATTAAAATTATTTTTAAAATTTTATTAGAATTATTTTTTTATATACTTAGGATATCTGAAAATTCGTATCGAATCCAAAAGGATCCGAACCAGAAAAAAATAACTGAAACTTTTAAGTCTCAATTCAAAAATTTAAAATGTTAATACCTAAATCCGAACGAATACCTGAATGCCCGAAACTAAAGATGTGACAATGTTATTGGTTGAAAATGGTCTTTCTAAATGGAAATACACGCATAATTTCTACCCAATAGTATTTGACAAAGTCATCATTAAGTCAACAGATTAACCACTAATTTGAATTATTAACTATAAACAAACGACGATTAATCCTCTAATCGATATACAAATTACTATTCTGTTAAAACTTGTCGCTCGATTTACAAAATATAGATGATGACCATCCAGATCATTCAGATCCTACTACTTTGTTGAAATATAGGTCATTACATATCAATTAATATCAAATGATTTTTGTATGTTTAGTTGATAAAAAAACATAAAAACGACAAATCAGAAGATTGCAGAAGAAGAAAAAAAGGGATTTGAAGCAAATCAAAGATAGATACGGATATAATTACATCCACTATATACTATATATTATGTTGCAAAATAAAGTAGACGTATTTACATTACCTAATTAATTAACATCACAAAGACGTACGAAAGCATTAAGCATCATACACTTTTTTGTTTTAGTTACAATATTATTAATTATTACAGAACACGTAGAATGAAGCAATGAATATAGCCAGTCTCTTGGCAAGTGTCCTTGATCCATAATTATAGCAAAGAGGGACAAAAAGTCACATAAACACTAGTTTAGATAATTAAGCTGATTAATTATATTGTACGAATATTTGATGAGTCATGTTAGAGATGGAAGTAATAGAAAGATACCAAATACTCAAATGAGAATACTTAAATACTGATACTTCAACTGGTTCAGTTTATACAATGAAAGAGGATGTCTTGTTTCAGCGACTTCGAATTCGAACACTATTCGAGATATTAAAGATTATTTATGTTTTGTACTACCATTATCACCTTTTTAAAATAAGAAAAAGTTTGTCTAAAACTTCAAATCAAAAGACTCGATACACTACAAGAAAATACAAATAATTCTCATGGACCCAAATTCGTCCCGACAATATTTTTATGGTATTTTAATAACGAATCAGTTATCAGAAGATAATAGAAAACGAGTAATAAATTTTGACGATGATGAATTTGTCAGTCACCTTACCTATCAGTAATTTTTTATGGCAAATCGATGATACACAAACGATAGGTTGTTTCCGATGATATTCTAACATCTTTTTCTATGAGTTTATGGTTTCGACTGTTCTAAATCATTCTTTATATGCATTGAACCTATTTATGTTAAAATACATAAATACCAACGACAAAAATATATCAAAGAGTAACCAACGACACAAATTATTAAGGATTGATAATGTAATGTTTTTTAAAGTAATATAAGTGTTTGTCAAATCATTATTAAACCATTGACGAAAAGAAAAGCATCTATAAACTATAATAAAAGAAGATATTTTCAAATCGTCCATTGGAAAATTGGGTATGAGTGGGTCGTTATAAATATACATATATATCCAGTGGCGAGTGCCATTCCACGTAATCTATTCTATTAAAACAGGGTTTATCTATTTAAAAAAATCATAGTGGACTATCCTCTAAAATGATTTAAATTAAATATCTCTAACCAACTAACTAANATATTTTCAAATCGTCCATTGGAAAATTGGGTATGAGTGGGTCGTTGTATATCGAGTGGCGAGTGCCATTCCACGTAATCTATTCTATTAAAACAGGGTTTATCTATTTAAAAAATTCATAGTGGACTATCCTCTAAAACGATTTAAATTAAATATCTCTAACCAACTAACTAAAGTATTATATAAAAATATTTAATTAAATAATCATAATAATCATTTAATTTTCNAACTTTTATAGGATCTATTTTAAAACCCTCAACTATTATTTTAATGAAATAAACCCTCAACTTCCATATTTTAATAAAATAAACCTTCAACTTCCATATGATCAATTTTTTAAACCCCGAACTATTA